>LPNX010147195.1:47606-72201 GCA_001517045.1 Pseudotsuga menziesii
GACCACCTGTATTCTGTGGAAAACAGTTACCATCAGTATTAGCAGAAATGGGTTGCTTCATAACCTGGCATACTCATATGCCTTTCTCACAGTTCTAAATTTGGAACCTAACATCAACACAATTTAGAGCTTAACATCAACACAATGTTCTTTGGCAGCTTTGTTTCCTCTCATAAAATTCTGGAAAAGTCTTCACCCCCTCTAGGTGATCTTTGGCTTTCTCTATTTCAAGAAGAAATTCCCCCTTTTTTCCTTGTCTTGCCTAGGAATTTATAACAATAACTGATTCCTCTACATACTGGCTACTTGTCCCCTTATTGAATGGCCACTTGGCTACTCGACTTAGATACTCTTTCTCTACTTGGACGCTCTACTAGGGTTATTATCTCTACTCTACTAAGCTACTCTACTCGGTTACTCAACTTTGATACCCGGCATTGATACCGGTTATAGAAAACCTTATCATTCAAAGGTTTGATCTAAAAAATAGATTCTTTAGAGGGTCCGAGTGGAAAAATACGTGGGTACTCAAAGTCTCCCTTTAGTCCCGTGCTTCACATCCATTTTTTAATAAATTTTCTCGAATAGTGTAAATTTTGTAACTACTTTTAAACCTAAGTTTTTATCAATTTGTTATTTCACTATTACAATTTTTAATTTTCAATATATATAATTTACTTATTTATTTTAAAATAATTAATAACAATAATAATGTTAAGGAATTACACTTCCCAGTGATTTGGTAAAAAAACCAAAATAATAACTTACTCACCCAAACCATTTATGCACTCTCCCATCGTGGTATAGTTAGGAAACTTCTTACAACTCTCTTCGACTTCTGATTTCTACTTTTGAATGAAAACGTTGTCTTATTTATCCCAGATAAACCATGCACAATAAATTTGGGAGCATTATCTTTATTAGCCACATTTAATATGAACTATTGTGGCGAGATTTAAAGTATGATTAATAAGTTATAAATACATTGCTATAAACTATTGTGGCGAGATTTAAAGAATGATTAATAATCTTCCTTGCCCCACTAAAATTACTACAGTATTATTCGTTTGGGGCTTGGAAGAAAGGAACATACAATTTGTACCATTGAGCGGGCGAGCCCATTATGTATGTATATATTCTCTTATAGCGCTAAAGCTTCAGGATATTTCTAATTCTTTATGAAGCACGAAGTGAAACATGATTTCGTAGACGAGTTATTCTGTTCAGTATGCCTCGCTTCATGAACTAAAATTGCTATATTTATTTAGTTTGTGGTTGAATTATGTCTTTATTACTTAAAATATTTGAGATATAGTGATAAAATGGAAGATAGTTTGGAATTTTTTTATTCCTCATATTTTTATATATACATGGCTACAAGTTATCCATTCTACCAGTTATTTTATATATATAATTGCTTAGTTTAAATTTTGAATTACCACTATAAAATCAATCTCTCCAATATACTTCTCTCATCCTAGTCTCTAAATGAAAAAGAATACAAATAGGACACAATCCAGCTCAAATAAAAACATTTCAAAATAAATATAAGATAAAAAACCAAAAAATATAATAATAATACCTTTCCTTCCCTGATGAAAATTTTCATCTGGGCTCCAGAATGCCTGATGAAGGATCAGCTGCTGCAGAAGGGATATCGGAAGGCGTCCTAGAAGAAGTTGCTCCGTTTGAAGGCGTCATGGAAGAATTTGCTTGGTTTGAAGACCAATTACTGCTTGATGTTTTGCTAACAGTACGACGTTGAACTTGGTCAGGTGTGCCCACATTGCCGGGATCCGTGAAAGTAGGCCTTGTTGGCGAAGAAATATGTTCTTGCTCACCTGTCAGCATCCACACCACTTGGGACATTGAAGGCCGCAACGATGCAGCTGCTTGCGTGCATAAAAGACCAATTTTAATCACTCTAATCCATTTTTTCGAAGAATAATTGTCCTGCAATGTGGGATCCATAATTTCTAAAGGCTTCTCTCTTTTATACAATCTCCAAGTCTCGTTGCCCAATATCAAAAACACAAAACTTTAATTAGCAAGGGATCATAAAGGCAATGGAGATTTTAGTAAATTTTGCACTTGAAAGATGAGATTCATAGCTGCCATACTCTATCGATGAGAAACTCCATGTCTGTGGCCAAATTATTATTTTTTCTTTCGCTGATGACCTCAAGGACAAGAACTCCAAAGCTGAATACATCTGCTTTTTCTGTCAGCTGTCCGCGTAAGGCATACTCAGGCGCCATGTAACCTCTGCACATGAATTTTGTAACCCTCTTAAGATTATAGAATCCATTTTCAGATATATGAGCTGTAATTTATTAAATGAGCTGGGAACTGATAGGATGGTATAGAGAAATTTTACATAGTTCCCGCAATTCGAGTGCTAACGTGAGTCTGATCTTCTCTGAACAGTTTGGCTAATCCAAAATCTGCTATTTTGGGTCCAAGTTTATTATCAAGTCAAATATTGCTTGCTTTAATATCTCTGTGGATAATCCGAATCTCTGACTCTTCGTGAAGATATGCTAACCCACGCGTAGTCCCAACTATAATTTCGTGTCTCTTATTCCAGTTAAGTAGATGGCGTTTTGTTGTATCTGAAATTAATGCATCAGACATTAGAAACATTACCAAGCTACATATATAAACTCAAACGTCAAACCCAGGATCCACGCAGCAATTCAAAAGTTAAAAGAACGAGAAGAAACCAAATAGAATCTTGTCGAGACTACTGTTTGGTAGATATTCATAAACTAGTAGCCTTTCGGAGCTTTCAAAGGAGCAGCCAAGCAATTTCACTAGATTCCTGTGCTAAATACAGCTGATGAGATTTGCTTCATTCAGAATTTCAGCATCTCCTTGACTTGAACCTTTATTCAGTCATTTAACTGCAACCACTCTGCCATCTGGTAGATTGCCCTGCAAATCGTTATGGTAGTCAAAATTGTTCTTATTTTATGTTAATGTTTTTAGATGGCATATCAAATTTACTTAAATTTACTTGGCTCCAATTCTAAGCACTCACTTTAAAAACGGATCCAAAGCCTCCCTGGCCAAGTTTATTCTCTTCTTTAAAATTGAATGTAGCCTCTCTTAAGACATCGTACTTGAAAATTAATTCCAGATTTGAAATAGCCGGACATAAGATTATTTCTCCTTCATCACTTGTTAAAACAACTACAAATCATCGATTTGTCTCGCCTGGATACAACCTAATCATAAAGCACACACTAAATGAATTACCAATTTCATGGCATTTCCAAGAAAACATTGGAGATTCAGGCTCGCAAACATACATTTCCAAGCAAGTTTTGGAGATTCCCAAACTATTTCTTGAAGATTCAGTGGAGGATGCTTCTTTGCCTTCGTATCATATCTACAGCATAGCGGAGTGTTATAGAGATATGTCCTGAGATAGTTGCAATGCGTGTTTAGCTTTTGGCTTGTCCGGAATTTTCGATACTTGGTGTACAGAGCAGGGAATCACTGGAGCAAAATTCTTATCTTCAAATTGCCAATTGCGTTTCGAGACGTACGAATTTTTTAACATTTCTGCGCCAACGCCAACATAGACGGGACGGGAGAGCCTACCACCATCATCCGGTATTTTCTTCACATAAATTGAATTTTGCTCTTCAAATTGCCATTTGCGTTTCGAGACTTATGATTTCCTTTAACGTTTGAGCGCCAGTGCCGGTACAGACAGGAGGGGAGAGACTACCACCATCATCCGGTATTTTCTTCACATAATTTATGGCTATGGTATTTTATTTTTACAAGGTTTATAATTAGCATAGAGCTATTTTTAAAAAAAATACCAAGCATAGACGGAAATCTAATCTTTGTAACTGCAAATCCTATCCGTTGTTGAACCAACCCACAAATACTTACAATGTTGTAGCAAACCCTGGCTTCTTGGTAGTTGCTTCTCCCTCTTATGAGCGCTATTAGCTTTCATAGCAGTTTCGGAGATGGATTATTATTCTTCCCCATACCTGAGTTTATTCTCTTCTTTAAAATTGAATGTTGGCTCAGGTATGGGGAAGACTAATAATCCATTTCCGAAACTGCTATGAAAGCTAATAGCGCTCATAAGAGGGAGAAGCAGCTACCAACAAGCGAGGGTTTGCTACAACATTGTAAGTATTTATGGGTTGGTTCAACAACGGATAGGATTTGCAGTTACAAAGATTGGATTCTCGTCTATGCTTGGTAATTTTTTTTTAAATAGCTCTATGCTAATTATAAACCTTGTAAAAATAAAATACCATAGCCATAAATTATGTGAAGAAAATACCGGATGATGGTGGTAGTCTCTCCCCTCCTGTCTGTGCCGGCACTGGCGCTCAAACGTTAAAGGAAATCATAAGTCTCGAAACACAAATGGCAATTTGACGAGCAAAATTCAATTTATGTGAAGAAAATACCAGATGATGGTGGTAGGCTCTCCCGTCCCGTCTGTGTCGGCGTTGGCGCAGAAATGTTAAAAAATTCGTAAGTCTCGAAATGCAATTGGCAATTTGAAGATAAGAATTTTGCTCCAGTGATTCCCTTCTCCGTACACCAAGTATCGAAAATTCCGGACAAGCCAAAAGCTAAACACGCATTGCAACTATCTCGGGACATATCTCTATAACACTCCCCTATGCCATAGATATGATACAAAGGCGAAGAAGCATCCTCTACTGAATCTTCAAGAAATAGTTTGGGAATCTCCAAAACTTGCTTGGAAATGTATGTTTGCGAGCCTGAATCTCCAATGTTTGCTTGGAAATGCCATGAAATTGGTAATTCATTTAGTGTGTGCTTTATGATTAGGTTGTATCCAGGTGAGACAAATCGATGATTTGTAATTGTTTTAACAAGTGATGAAGGAGAAATAAGCTTATGTCTGGCTATTTCAAATCTGGAATTAATTTTCAAGTACGATGTCTTAAGAGAGGCTACATTCAATTTTAAAGAAGAGAATAAACTTGGCCAGGGAGGCTTTGGATCCGTTTTTAAAGTGAGTGCTTAGAATTGGAGCCAAGTAAATTTAAGTAAATTTGATATGCCATCTAAAAACATTAACATAAAATCAGAACAATTTTGACTACCAAATGGCAGAGTGGTTGCAGTTAAACGACTGAATAAAGGTTCAAGTGAAGGAGATGCTGCATTTCTGAATGAAGCAAATCTCATCAGCTGTATTCAGCACAGGAAACTAGTGAAATTGCTTGGCTGCTCCTTTGAAAGCTCCGAAAGGCTACTAGTTTATGAATATCTACCAACAGTAGTCTCGACAAGATTCTATTTGCTTTCTTCTTGTTCTTTTAACTTTTGAATTGCTGCGTGGATCCTGGGTTTGATGTTTGACTTTATATATGTAGCTTGGTAATGTTTCTAATGTCTGATGCATTAATTTCAGATACAACAAAACGCCATCTACTTAACTGGAATGAGAGGCACGAAATTATAGTTGGGACTGCGCGTGGGTTAGCATATCTTCACGAAGAGTCAGAGATTCGGATTATCCACAGAGATATTAAAGCAAGCAATATTTTACTTGATGATAAACTTAGACCCAAAATAGCATATTTTGGATTAGGCAAACTGTTCGGAGAAGATCAAACTCACGTTAGCACTCGAATTGCGGGAACTATGTAAAATTTATCTATATCATCCTATCAGTTCCCAGCTCATTTAATAAATTACAGCTCATATATCTGAAAATGGATTCTATAATCTTAAGAGGGTTAAAAAATTCATGTGCAGAGGTTACATGGCGCCTGAGTATGCCTTACGCGGACAGCTGACAGAAAAAGCAAATGTATTCAGCTTTGGAGTTCTTGTCCTTGAGGTCATCAGCGGAAGAAAAAATAATAATTTGGCCACAGACATGGAGTTTCTCATCGAAAGAGTATGGCAGCTATGAATCTCATCTTTCAAGTGAAAATTTACTAAAATCTCCATTGCCTTTATGATCCCTTGCTAATTAAAGTTTTGTGTTTTTGATATTGGGCAACCAAACCTGGAGATTGTATAAAAGGGAGAAGCCTTTAGAAATTATGGATCCCAAATTGCAGGACAGTTATTCTTCAGAAAAATGGATTAGAGTGATTAAAATTGGTCTTCTGTGCACGCAAGCAGCTGCATCGTTGCGGCCTTCAATGTCCCAAGTGGTGTGGATGCTCACAGGTGAGCAAGAACATATTTCTTCGCCAATAAGGCCTACTTTCACGGATCCCGACAATGTGGGCACACCTCACCAAGTTCAACGTTGTACTGTTAGCAAAACATCAAGCAGTAATTGGTCTTCAAATGAAGAGAAATCTTCTAGGACGCCTTCAAACGGAGCAACTTCTTCTAGGACGCCTTCCGATATCCCTTCTGCAGCAGCTGATCCTTCATCAGGCATTCTGGAGCCCAGATGAAAATTTTCATCAGGGAAGGAAAGGTATTATTATTATATTTTTTGGTTTTTTATCTTATATTTATTTTGAAATGTTTTTATTTGAGATGGATTGTGTCCTATTTGTATTCTTTTTCATTTAGAGACTAGGATGAGAGAAGTATATTGGAGAGATTGATTTTATAGTGGTAATTCAAAATTTAAACTAAGCAATTATATATATAAAATAACTGATAGAATGGATAACTTGTGGCCATGTATATATAAAAATACGAGGAATAAAAAAATTCCAAACTATCTTCCATTTTATCACTATATCTCAAATATTTTTAAGTAATAAAGACATAATTCAACCACAAACTAAATAAATATAGCAATTTTAGTTCATGAAGCGAGGCATACTGAACAGAATAACTCGTCTACGAAATCATGTTTCACTTCGTGCTTCATAAAGAATTAGAAATATCCTGAAGCTTTAGCACTATAAGAGAATATATACATACATAATGGGATCGCCCGCTCAATGGTACAAATTGTATGTGCCTTTCTTCCAAGCCCCAAACGAATAATACTGTACTAATTTTAGTGGGGCAAGGAAGATTATTAATCATTCTTTAAATCTCGCCACAATAGTTTATAGCAATGTATTGATAACTTATTAATCATACTTTAAATCTCGCCACAATAGTTCATATTAAATGTGGCTAATAAAGATAATGCTCCCAAATTTATTGTGCATGGTTTATCTGGGATAAATAAGACAACGTTTTCATTCAAAAGTAGAAATCAGAAGTAGAAGAGAGATGTAAGAAGTTTCCTAACTGTACGACGATGGGAGAGTGCATAAATGGTTTGGGTGAGTAAGTTACTATTTTGTTTTTTTACCAAATCACTGGGAAGTGTAATTCCTTAACATTATTATTGTTATTAATTATTTTAAAATAAATAAGTAAATTATATATATTGAAAATTAAAAATTGTAATAGTGAAATAACAAATTGATAAAAACTTAGGTTTAAAAGTAGTTACAAAATTTACACTCTTCGAGAAAATTTATTAAAAAATGGATGTGAAGCACGGGACTAAAGGGAGACTTTGAGTACCCAGGTATTTTTCCACTCGGACCCTCTAAAGAATCTATTTTTTAGATCAAACCTTTGAATGATAAGGTTTTCTATAACCGGTATCAAAGCCTGGTATCAAAGTTGAGTAACCGAGTAGAGTAGCTTAGTAGAGTAGAGATAATAACCCTAGTAAAGCGTCCAAGTAGAGAAAGAGTATCTAAGTCGAGTAGCCAAGTGGCCATTCAGTAAGGGGACAAGTAGCCAGTATGTAGAGGAATCAGTTATTGTTATAAAGTCCTAGGCAAGACAAGGAAAAAGGGGAATTTCTTCTTGAAATAGAGAAAGCCAAAGATCACCTAGAGGGGGTGAAGACTTTTCCAGAAATTCATGAGAGGAAACAGAGCTGCCAAAGAACATCGTGTTGATGTTAAGCTCTAAATTGTGTTGATGTTAGGTTCCAAATTTAGAACTGTGAGAAAGGCATATGAGTATGCGAGGTTCTGAAGCAACCCATTTCTGCTAATACTGATGGTAACTGTTTTCCACAGAATACAGGTGGTAACTTGAGGCTGTGGAAAAAACTACTTTTAACCTAAGGATCTGGGCAAGGAGGTGAAACTGCACAAGTGAAAACTGGTACCAATTTCTACTGCACGGTGGTGTGACAATATTACACAATCCAGTTTCAGATATGCTCTTATCTTTTTCTCTAAAACAAAAGCAAAATTGGTCTTTATTCCTTGTTGCAAAACTGCGAATGGATAGAACTATTGAAGAAAACTATATTGTCTTTACCTGTTCATTGTAAATAATTGTAATGCATGCCATCCTATTTCGTTATAATTTATGGACAGATTCTACATAGAAGAAACGGTTATATAATTTCTGTGAAAAATGACGGAGTTAGGGTATTGACATGAATCTGCATTTGATGAATCTATTAGCTATTTTATATAAATATGGAAACCATATAGGGTTACATTGGAAGATACGGTTGGAAGGAAGAAATTGAAGAAAACAAACTCTAGTTAGCAGGCGGGTATCCACATTAAAGAAAACAATGTTAGGGTTTAACTACAACAGAGTGACCATTAGATTCTGAAAATAACTAATCATCATTTTTTTTAACGACAGCTTTATTCTGAAACCCTTATAAAAATAATATTCTACAGATAAAAACAAGCAGATAATGCATGCTATGGTAGCCAGCAGGGTTTCCATTTAAACATACTAGGATTTAAAGATTCTTCACAGAACAATAAAACCTATCCTTAGTAAAAACTCAACTTGGAAATCGAAATTTAAACTAGAATTCAGACATTAAATGTAGAACAAAGTTTAACCTTGAAAATTAAAACGCAATTTAAGTGCCGGTCGTGCCAAACCAATCTTTTACAATTTCAGATCATAGATAAGGACTTCGGAATGTCAAATTCCAAAAACATTGCTGAATAAACAATTAGTAAAGAGAAACTCTCATAAAGAAGGTCTTGCTGAATGTGTTGATAAATTACCAGTAGAAGAGAAAGCCGATATGGCTTAGAATATTCATCCCAGCAGAACAGACCTCTTGTCGGCTTGGAATATTCAACCCATCAGAACAGACCTCTTGTCTTTTGTTGAACCAAAACGTATACACTGTAAACCGTCTAGTCTTTAACTAAACCATCAAACAAGGAACGAAAGCCTCCTGATAAAAAACATAAGGAAAGAGATAGATTTTCCTTTCTAAGCCAATAACTTACCCTTGAAGGAGAGAGTCCCTCTATCGAGCGGCCACACCTGCGAGTTAGACATTTCAAGCATTTGGCAATTTGGAGGTATTAAGATTTGGTATACAACTGTAAGGGCAGTTAAAGAAAAATAAAATGCATTTACAAGTTCATATAAAAATGCAAGCCACGACTGAAGCGAGCTCACAGCAAGCTGAACGACGGAAGAGTTTCTTTGCTACGGTCTTCTGAGTTGCAAAAACAAGAACCCACAACAGTAGGAAAGAGAAGAACTGTGATGGCCATGAGAAGGTGAGAGACCTGTCACCCTCCATCAACTTTGGTTGCAGAGCTAAGGGGAGCTCGAGTAGGGTTGCGTCTCCACTGTGAATTAAAATCGACTAAGCAGAGTGTAGTCGTGATAAAAGTGAGCGAGGGACAGTCAACAGTGGTGGAGTCTAGTTGGATAACACTAGCAGACATGAAATTATTACAAAACCAATTAAATTTTGTAGCAAAACCCCCTTTGTATAGTTAGAAGTTGTTTTGTTAATCTCTTCCTTGGTTAAGGCTAAAAACCTAGTGATAGAAGTTTTATAAATGCGAGGAGAAACCAATAACAACCTGTCATAGTAGTCCTTGATTTAAACCAAAGAGCCTATCTCTTCTCTGATATTGTTTGTGACTTGCAACTTCAGAAAAACACCTCTTTTACTCTTGAAAAACTCTTTCTGCATTAAGGGTTGCATATTCCAAAACAAAGAGTTGTTTATTAGTTCCCGCCCTCGGGCCACCAGGGACTCTGAATCGGCTTGCAACCCTTAATGCAGAAAGAGTTTTTCAAGAGTAAAAGAGGTGTTTTTCTGAAGTTTCAAGTCACAAACAATATCAGAGAAGAGATGGGCTCTTTGGTTTAAATCAAGGACTACTATGCAGGTTGTTATTGGTTTCTCCTCGCATTTATAAAACTTCTATCACTAGGTTTTTAGCCTTAACCAAGGCATAGATTAACAAAACAACTTCTAACTATACAAAGGGGGTTTTGCTACAAAATTTAATTGGTTTTGTAATAATTTCATGTCCGCTAGTGTTATCCAACTGGACTCCACCACTGTTGATTGTCCCTCGCTCACTTTTATCACGACTATACTCCGCTCAGTCGAGTTTAATTCAAAGTGGAGGCGCAACCCTACTCGAGCTCCGCTTAGCTCTGCAACCAAAGTTGATGGAGGGTGACAGGTCTCTCACCTTCTCATGGCCATCGCAGTTCTTATCTTTCCTATTGTTGTGGGTTCTTGTTTTTGCAACTCAGAAGACCGTAGCAAAGAAACTCTTCCGTCGTTCAGCTTGCTATGAGCTCGCTTCAGTCATGGCTTGCGTTTTTATATGAACATGTAAATGCATTTTATTTTTCTTTACCTGCCTTAATAGTAGTATACCAAATCTTAATACGTCCAAATTGCCAAATGCTTGAAATGTCTAACTCGCAGGTGTGGCCGCTCGATAGAGGGACTCTCTCCTTCAAGGGTAAGTTATTGGCTTAGAAAGGAGAATCTATCTCTTTCCTTATGTTTTTTATCAGGAGACTTTCGTTCCTTGTTTGATGGTCCAGTTAAAGACTAGACGGTTTAGAGTGTATACATTTTGGTTCAAAAAAAGACAAGAGGTCTGTTCTGCTGGGTTGAATATTCCAAGCCGACGGGAGGTCTGTTCTGTTGGGATGAATATTCTAAGCCATATCGGCTTTCACTTCTACTGGTAATTTATCAACACATTCAGCAAGACCTTCTTTATGAGAGTTTCTCTTTACTACTTGTTTATTCAGCAATGTTTTTGGAATTCGACATTCCCAAGTCCTTATCTATGATCTGAAATTGTAAAAGATTGGTTTGGCATGACCGACACTTAAATTGCATTTTAATTTTCAAGGTTAAACTTTGTTCTACATTTAATGTGTGAATTCTAGTTTAAATTTCGATTTCTAGGTTGAGTTTTTACAAAGGATAAGTTTTATTGTTCTGTGAAGAATCTTTAAATCCTACTATGTTTAAATGGAAACCCTGCTGGCTACCGTAGCATGCATTACCTACTTGTTTTTATCTGTAGCATATTATTTTTATAAGGGTTTCAGAATAAAGCCGTCGTAAAAAAAAACGATGATTAGTTATTTTCAGAATCTAATGGTCACTCTGTTGTAGTTAAACCCTAACATTGTTTTCTTTAATGTGGATACCCGCCTGCTAACTAGAGTTTGTTTTCTTCAGTTTCTTCCTTCCAACAGTATCTTCCAATGTAACCGTATATGGTTTCCATATTTATATAAAATAGTTACTAGATTCATCAAATGCAGATTCATGTCAATACCCTAACTCCGTCATTTTTCACAGAAATTATATAACCGTTTCTTCTATGTAGAATCTGCCCATAAATTATAACGAAATAGGATGGCATGCATTACAATTATTTACAATGAACAGGTAAAGACAATATAGTTTTCTTCAATAGTTCTATCCATTCGCAGTTTTGCAACAAGGAATAAAGACCAATTTTTCTTTTGTTTTAGAGAAAAAGATAAGAGCATATCTAAAACTGGATTGTGTAATATTGTCACACCACCGTGCAGTAGAAATTGGTACCAGTTTTCACTTGTGCAGTTTCAACTCCTTGCCCAGATCCTTAGGTTAAAAGCAGTTTTTTCCACAGCCTCAAGTTACCACCTGTATTCTGTGGAAAACAATTACCATTAGTATTAGCAGAAATGGGTTGCTTCAGAACCTGGCATACTCATATGCCTTTCTCACAGTTCTAAATTTGGAACCTAACATCAACACAATGTTCTTTGGCAGCTTTGTTTCCTCTCATGAATTTCTGGAAACGTCTTCACCCCCTCTAGGTGATCTTTGGCTTTCTCTATTTCAAGAAGAAATTCCCCCTTTTTTCCTTGTCTTGCCTAGGACTTTATAACAATAACTGATTCCTCTACATATTGGCTACTTGTCCCCTTATTGAATGGCCACTTGGCTACTCGACTTAGATACTCTTTCTCTACTTGGACGCTCTACTAGGGTTATTATCTCTACTCTACTAAGCTACTCTACTCGGTTACTCAACTTTGATACCAGGCTTTGATACCGGTTATAGAAAACCTTATCATTCAAAGGTTTGATCTGAAAAATAGATTCTTTAGAGGGTCCGAGTGGAAAAATACCTGGGTACTCAAAGTCTCCCTTTAGTCCCGTGCTTCACATCCATTTTTTAATAAATTTTCTCGAATAGTGTAAATTTTGTAACTACTTTTAAACCTAAGTTTTTATCAATTTGTTATTTCACTAGTACAATTTTTAATTTTCAATATATATAATTTACTTATTTATTTTAAAATAATTAATAACAATAATAATGTTAAGGAATTACACTTCCCAGTGATTTGGTAAAAAAACCAAAATAATAACTTACTCACCCAAACCATTTATGCACTCTCCCATCGCGGTACAGTTAGGAAACTTCTTACAACTCTCTTCTACTTTTGATTTCTACTTTTGAATGAAAACGCTGTCTTATTTATCCCAGATAAACCATGCACAATAAATTTGGGAGCATTATCTTTATTAGCCACATTTAATATGAACTATTGTGGCGAGATTTAAAGTATGATTAATAAGTTATAAATACATTGCTATAAACTATTGTGGCGAGATTTAAAGAATGATTAATAACTTTCCTTGCCCCACTAAAATTAGTACAGTATTATTCGTTTGGGGCTTGGAAGAAAGGCACATACAATTTGTACCATTGAGCAGGCTAGCCCATTATGTATGTATATATTCTCTTATAGCGCTAAAGCTTCAGGATATTTCTAATTCTTTATGAAGCACGAAGTGAAACATGATTTCGTAGACGAGTTATTCTGTTCAGTATGCCTCGCTTCATGAACTAAAATTGCTATATTTATTTAGTTTGTGGTTGAATTATGTCTTTATTACCTAAAATATTTGAGATATAGTGATAAAATGGAAGATAGTTTGGAATTTTTTTATTCCTCATATTTTTATATATACATGGCTACAAGTTATCCATTCTACCAGTTATTTTATATATATAATTGCTTAGTTTAAATTTTGAATTGCCACTATAAAATCAATCTCTCCAATATACTTCTCTCATCCTAGTCTCTAAATGAAAAAGAATACAAATAGGACACAATCCATCTCAAATAAAAACATTTCAAAATAAATATAAGATAAAAAACCAAAAAATATAATAATAATACCTTTCGTTCCGTGATGAAAATTTTCATCTAGGCTCCAGAATGCCTGATGAAGGATCAGCTGCTGTAGAAGGGATATCGGAAGGCGTCCTAGAAGAAGTTGCTCCGTTTGAAGGCGTCCTAGAAGAATTTGCTTCGTTTGAAGACCAATTACTGCTTGATGTTTTGCTAACACTACCACGTTGAACTTGGTCAGGTGTGCCCACATTGTCGGGATCCGTGAAAGTAGGCCTTGTTGGCGAAGAAATATGTTCTTGCTCACCTGTCAGCATCCACACCACTTGGGACATTGAAGGCCGCAACGATGCAGCTGCTTGCGTGCACAAAAGACCAATTTTAATCACTCTAATCCATTTTTCCGAAGAATAACTGTCCTGCAATGTGGGATCCATAATTTCTAAAGGTTTCTCTCTTTTATACAATCTCCAGGTCTAGTTTCCCAATATCAAAAACACAAAACTTTAATTAGCAAGGGATCATAAAGGCAATGGAGATTTTTGTAAATTTTCACTTGAAAGATGAGATTCATAGCTTCCATACTCTTTCGATGAGAAACTCCATGTCTGTGGCCAAATTATTATTTTTCCTTCCGCTGATGACCTCAAGGACAAGAACTCCAAAGCTGAATACATCTGCTTTTTCTGTCAGCGGTCCGCGTAAGGCATACTCAGGCACCATGTAACCTCTGCACATGAATTTTGTAACCCTCTTAAGATTATAGAATCCATTTTTAGATATATGAGCTGCAATTTATTAAATGAGCTGGGAACTGATAGGATGGTATAGAGAAATTTTACATAGTTCCCGCAATTCGAGTGCTAACGTGAGTCTGATCTTCTCCGAACAGTTTGGCTAATCCAAAATCTGCTATTTTGGGTCTAAGTTTATTATCAAGTAAAATATTGCTTGCTTTAATATCTCTGTGGATAATCCGAATCTCTGACTCTTCATGAAGATATGCTAACCCACGCGTAGTCCCAACTATAATTTCGTGCCTCTCATTCCAGTTAAGTAGATGGCGTTTTGTTGTATCTAAAATTAATGCATCAGACATTAGAAACATTACCAAGCTACATATATAAACTCAAACGTCAAACCCAGGATCCACGCAGCAATTCAAAAGTTAAAAGAACGAGAAGAAAGCAAATAGAATCTTGTCGAGACTACTGTTTGGTAGATATTCATAAACTAGTAGCCTTTCGGAGCTTTCAAAGGAGCAGCTAAGCAATTTCACTAGATTCCTGTGCTGAATACAGCTGATGAGATTTGCTTCATTCAGAAATTCAGCATCTCCTTGGCTTGAACCTTTATTCAGCCGTTTAACTGCAACCACTCTGCCATCTGGTAGATTTCTTTACAAATCGTTATGGTAGTCAAAATTGTTCTTATTTTATGTTAATGTTTTTAGATGCAATATCAAATTTACTTAAATTTACTTGGCTCCAATTCTAAGCACTCACTTTAAAAACGGATCCAAAGCCTCCCTGGCCAACTTTATTCTTTTCTTTAAAATTGAATGTAGCCTCTCTTAAGACATCGTACTTGAAAATTAATTCCAGATTTGAAATAGCCGGACATAAGCTTATTTCTCCTTCATCACTTGTTAAAACAATTACAAATCATCGATTTGTCTCACCTGGATACAACCTAATCATAAAGCACACACTAAATGAATTACCAATTTCATGGCATTTCCAAGAAAACATTGGAGATTGAGGCTCACAAACATACATTTCCAAGCAAGTTTTGGAGATTCCCAAACTATTTCTTGAAGATTCAGTGGAGGATGCTTCTTCGCCTTCGTATCATATCTACAGCATAACAGAGTGTTATAGAGATATGTCCCGAGATAGTTGCAATGCGTGTTTAGCTTTTGGCTTGTCCGGAATTTTCGATACTTGGTGTACGGAGCAGGGAATCACTGGAGCAAAATTCTTATCTTCAAATTGCCAATTGCGTTTCGAGACTTACGAATTTTTTAACATTTCTGTGCCAACGCCAACATAGATGGGACGGGAGAGCCTACCACCATCATCCGGTATTTTCTTCACAAAAATTTAATTTTGCTCTTCAAATTGCCATTTGCGTTTCGAGACTTATGATTTTCTTTAACGTTTGAGTGCCAGCGCTGGCACACACAGGAGGGGAGAGACTACCACCATCATCCGGTATTTTCTTCACATAATTTATGGCTATGGTATTTTATTTTTACAAGGTTTATAATTAGCATAGAGCTATTTAAAAAAAAATTACCAAGCATAGACAGAAATCCAATCTTTGTAACTGCAAATCCTATCCGTTGTTGAACCAACCCACAAATACTTACAATGTTGTAGCAAACCCTGGCTTCTTGGTAGTTGCTTCTCCCTTTTATGAGCACTGTTAGCTTTCATAGCAGTTTCGGAGATGGATTATTAGTCTTCCCCATACCTGAGTTTATTCTCTTCTTTAAAATTGAATGTTGGCTCAGGTATGGGGAAGACTAATAATCCATCTCCGAAACTGCTATGAAAGCTAATAGCGCTCATAAGAGGGAGAAGCAGCTACCAAGAAGCCAGGGTTTGCTACAACATTGTAAGTATTTGTGGGTTGGTTCAACAACGGATAGTATTTGCAGTTACAAAGATTGGATTTCCGTCTATGCTTGGTAATTTTTTTTTAAATAGCTCTATGCTAATTATAAACCTTGTAAAAATAAAATACCATAGCCATAAATTATGTGAAGAAAATACCGGATGATCGTGGTAGTCTCTCCCCTCCTGTCTGTGCCGGTGCTAGTGCTCAAACGTTAAAGGAAATCATAAGTCTCGAAACGCAAATGGCAATTTGAAGAGAAAAATTTACTTTATGTGAAGAAAATACCGGATGATGGTGGTAGGCTCTCCCGTCCCGTCTGTGTCGGCGTTGGCGCAGAAATGTTAAAAAATTCGTAAGTCTCGAAACGCAATTGGCAATTTGAAGATAAGAATTTTGCTCCAGTGATTCCCTGCTCCGTACACCAAGTATTGAAAATTCTGGACAAGCCAAAAGCTAAACACGCATTGCAACTATCTCGGGACATATCTCTATAACACTCCGCTATGTTGTAGATATGATACGAAGGTGAAGAAGCATCCTCCACTGAATCTTCAAGAAATAGTTTGGGAATCTCCAAAACTTGCTTGCAAATGTATGTTTGCGAGCCTGAATCTCCAATGTTTGCTTGGAAATGCCATGAAATTGGTAATTCATTTAGTGTGTGATTTATGATTAGGTTGTATCCAGGTGAGACAAATCGATGATTTGTAATTGTTTTAGCAAGTGATGAAGGAGAAATAAGCTTATGTCCGGCTATTTCAAATCTGGAATTAATTTTCAAGTACGATGTCTTAAGAGAGGCTACATTCAATTTTAAAGAAGAGAATAAAATTGGCCAGGGAGGCTTTGGATCCGTTTTTAAAGTGAGTGCTTAGCATTGGAACCAAATAAATTTAAGTAAATTTGATATGCAATCTAAAAACATTAACATAAAATAAGAACAATTTTGACTACCATAACGATTTGCAGGGCAATCTACCAGATGGCAGAGTGGTTGCAGTTAAACGGCTGAATTTCTGAATGAAGCAAATCTCATCAGCTGTATTCAGCACAGGAATCTAGTGAAATTGCTTGGCTGCTCCTTTGAAAGCTCCGAAAGGCTACTAGTTTATGAATATCTACCAAACAATAGTCTTGACAAGATTCTATTTGCTTTCTTCTTGTTCTTTTAACTTTTGAATTGCTGTGTGGATCCTTGGTTTGACGTTTGAGTTTATATATGTAGCTTGGTAATGTTTCTAATGTCTGATGCATTAATTTCAGATACAACAAAACGCCATCTACTTAACTGGAATGAGAGGCACGAAATTATAGTTGGGACTGCGCGTGGGTTAGCATATCATCACGAAGAGTCAGAGATTCGGATTATTTACAGAGATATTAAAGCAAGCAATATTTTACTTGATGATAAACTTAGACCCAAAATAGCAGATTTTGGATTAGCCAAACTATTCGGAGAAGATCAGACTCACGTTAGCACTCGAATTGCGGGAACTATGTAAAATTTCTCTATACCATCCTATCAGTTCCCAGCTCATTTAATAAATTACAGCTCATATATCTGAAAATGGATTCTATAATCTTAAGAGGGTTACAAAATTCATGTGCAGAGGTTATATGGCGCCTGAGTATGCCTTACGCGGACAGCTGACAGAAAAAAGCAGATGTATTCAGCTTTGGAGTTCTTGTCCTTGAGGTCATCAGCGGAAGAAAAAATAATAATTTGGCCACAGACATGGAGTTTCTCATCGAAAGAGTATGGCAGCTATGAATCTCATCTTTCAAGTGAAAATTTACTAAAATCTCCATTGCCTTTATGATCCCTTGCTAATTAAAGTTTTGTGTTTTTGATATTGGGCAACCAAACCTGGAGATTGTATAAAAGGGAGAAGCCTTTAGAAATTATGGATCCCACATTGCAGGACAGTTATTCTTCGGAAAAATGGATTAGAGTGATTAAAATTGGTCTTCTGTGCACACAAGCAGCTGCATCGTTGCGGCCTTCAATGTCCCAAGTGGTGTGGATGCTGACAGGTGAGCAAGAACATATTTCTTCGCCAACAAGGCCTACTTTCACGGATCCCGACAATGTGGGCACACCTGACCAAGTTCAACGTTGTACTGTTAGCAAAACATCAAGCAGTAATTGGTCTTCAAACGAAGCAAATTCTTCTAGGACGCCTTCAAACAGAGCAACTTCTTCTAGGACGCCTTCCGATATCCCTTCTGCAGCAGCTAATCCTTCATCAGGCATTCTGGAGCCCAAATGAAAATTTTCATCAGGGAAGGAAAGGTATTATTATTATATTTTTTGGTTTTTTATCTTATATTTATTTTGAAATGTTTTTATTTGAGATGGATTGTGTCCTATTTGTATTCTTTTTCATTTAGAGACTAGGATGAGAGAAGTATATTGGAGAGATTGATTTTATAGTGGTAATTCAAAATTTAAACTAAGCAATTATATATATAAAATAACTGGTAGAATGGATAACTTGTAGCCATGTATATATAAAAATATGAGGAATAAAAAAATTCCAAACTATCTTCCATTTTATCACTATATCTCAAATATTTTTAAGTAATAAAGACATAATTCAACCACAAACTAAATAAATAATTCAATTTTAGTTCATGAAGCGAGGCATACTAAACAGAATAACTCGTCTACGAAATCATGTTTCACTTCGTGCTTCATAAAGAATTAGAAATATCCTGAAGCTTTAGCGCTATAAGAGAATATATACATACATAATGGGCTCGCACGCTCAATGGTACAAATTGTATGTGCCTTTCTTCCAAGCCCCAAACGAATAATATTGTACTAATTTTAGTGGGGCAAGGAAGATTATTAATCATTCTTTAAATCTCGCCACAATAGTTTATAGCAATGTATTTATAACTTATTAATCATACTTTAAATCTCGCCACAATAGTTCATATTAAATGTGGCTAATAAAGATAATGCTCCCAAATTTATTGTGCATGGTTTATCTGGGATAAATAAGACAGCGTTTTCATTCAAAAGTAGAAATCAGAAGTAGAAGAGAGATGTTAGAAGTTTCCTAACTGTACGACGATGGGAGAGTGCATAAATGGTTTGGGTGAGTAAGTTATTATTTTGTTTTTTTACCACATCACTGGGAAGTGTAATTCCTTAACATTATTATTGTTATTAATTATTTTAAAATAAATAAGTAAATTATATATATTGAAAATTAAAAATTGTAATAGTGAAATAACAAATTGATAAAAACTTAGGTTTAAAAGTAGTTACAAAATTTACACTATTCGAGAAAATTTATTAAAAAATGGATGTGAAGCACGAGACTAAAGGGAGACTTTGAGTACCCAGGTATTATTCCACTCGGACCCTCTAAAGGATCTATTTTTTAGATCAAACCTTTGAATGATAAGGTTTTCTATAACCGGTATCAAAGCCTGGTATCAAAGTTGAGTAACCGAGTAGAGTAGCTTAGTAGAGTAGAGATAATAACCCTAGTAAAGCGTCCAAGTAGAGAAAGAGTATCTAAGTCGAGTAGCCAAGTGGCCATTCAATAAGGGGACAAGTAGCCAGTATGTAGAGGAATCAGTTATTGCTATAAAGTCCTAGGCAAGACAAGGAAAAAAGGGGAATTTCTTCTTGAAATAGAGAAAGCCAAAGATCACCTAGAGGGGGTGAAGACTTTTCCAGAAATTCATGAGAGGAAACAGAGCTGCCAAAGAACATCGTGTTGATGTTAAGCTCTAAATTGTGTTGATGTTAGGTTCCAAATTTAGAACTGTGAGAAAGGCATATGAGTATGCCAGGTTCTGAAGCAACCCATTTCTGCTAATACTGATGGTAACTGTTTTCCACAGAATACGGGTGGTAACTTGAGGCTGTGGAAAAAACTGGTTTTAACCTAAGGATCTGGGCAAGGACGTGAAACTGCACAAGTGAAAACTGGTACCAATTTCTACTGCACAGTGGTGTGACAATATTACACAATCCAGTTTCAGATATGCTCTTATCTTTTTCTCTAAAACAAAAGCAAACCTGGTCTTTATTCCTTGTTGCAAAACTGCGAATGGATAGAACTATTGAAGAAAACTATATTGTATTTACCTGTTCATTGTAAATAATTGTAATGCATGCCATCCTATTTCGTTATAATTTATGGACAGATTCTACATAGAAGAAACGGTTATATAATTTCTGTGAAAAATGACGGAGTTAGGGTATTGACATGAATCTGCATTTGATGAATCTATTAACTATTTTATATAAATATGGAAACCATATACGGTTACAATGGAATATACGGTTGGAAGGAAGAAACTGAAGAAAACAAACTCTAGTTAGCAGGTGGGTATCCACATTAAAGAAAACAATGTTAGGGTTTAACTACAACAGAGTGACCATTAGATTCTGAAAATAACTAATCATCATTTTTTTTAACGGCATCTTTATTCTGAAACCCTTATAAAAAAATATGCTACAGATAAAAACAAGCAGATAATGCATGCTATGGTAGCCAGCAGGGTTTCCATTTAAACATACTAGGATTTAAAGATTCTTCACAGAATAATAAAACCTATCCTTAGTAAAAAATCAACCTGGAAATCGAAATTTAAACTAGAATTCAGACATTAAATGTAGAACAAAGTTTAACCTTGAAAATTAAAATGCAATTTAAGTGCCGGTCGTGCCAAACCAATCTTTTACAATTTCAGATCATAGATAAGGGCTTGGGAATGTCGAATTCCAAAAACATTGCTGAATAAACAAGTAGTAAAGAGAAACTCTCATAAAGAAGTTCTTGCTGAATGTGTTGATAAATTACCAGTAGAAGTGAAAGCCGATATGGCTTAGAATATTCATCCCAGCAGAACAGACCTCTTCTCGGCTTGGAATATTCAACCCAACAGAACAGACCTCTTGTCTTTTGTTGAACCAAAACGTATACACTGTAAACCATCTAGTCTTTAACTAAACCATCAAACAAGGAACGAAAGCCTCCTGATAAAAAACATAAGGAAAGAGATAGATTCTCCTTTCTAAGCCAATAACTTACCCTTGAAGGAGAGAGTCCCTCTATCGAGCGACCACACCTGTGAGTTAGACATTTCAAGCATTTGGCAATTTGGAGGTATTAAGATTTGGTATACAACTGTAAGGGCAGTTAAAGAAAAATAAAATGCATTTACATGTTCATATAAAAACGCAAGCCACGACTGAAGTGAGCTCACAGCAAGCTGAACGACGGAAGATTTTCTTTGCTACGGTCTTCTGAGTTGCAAAAACAAGAACCCACAACAATAGGAAAGATAAGAACTCTGATGGCCATGAGAAGGTGAGAGCCCTGTCACCCTCCATCAACTTTGGTTGCAGAGCTAAGCGGAGCTCGAGTAGGGTTGCGCCTCCACTGTGAATTAAACTCGACTTAGCAGAGTGTAGTCGTGATAAAAGTGAGCGAGGGACAGTCAACAGTGGTGGAGTCCAGTTGGATAACACTGGCGGACATGAAATTATTACAAAACCAATTAAATTTTGTAGCAAAACCCCCTTTGTATAGTTAGAAGTTGTTTTGTTAATCTGTGCCTTGGTTAAGGCTAAAAACCTAGTGATAGAAGTTTTATAAATGCAAGGAGAAACCAATAACAACCTGTCATAGTAGTCCTTGATTTAAACCAAAGAGCCTATCTCTTCTTTGATATTGTTTGTAACTTGCAACTTCAGAAAAACACCTCTTTTACTCTTGAAAAACTCTTTCTGCATTAAGGGTTGCATATTCCAAAACAAAGAGTTGTTTATTAGTCCCCGCCCTCGGGCCACCAGGGACTCTGAATCGGCTTGCCGTTGATTCTATTAATTGACAGGAAAACCAATGCAAATCACACGAGAATCAATACAATGTTTCATTGTTTATCCTAAGTTTTATTTGCAAAAGATAACAATCACTTTTTCTCCACGAATCATTATATTCCTCCTCTGATTTGGCCTCATTTAATTGACATGAAAACCAATGCAGATCACACGAGAATCAATACAATGTTTCATTGTTTATCATAAGTTTTATTTGCAAAAGATAACAAACACTTTTTCTCCACGAATCATTATATTCCTCCTCTTGTTTGGCCTCATTTCAAGGCACACTGTACATTGTCTCCAACAAAACATAGGTTAAAAATAAAATTGTTAAAACCATTTTCACGAAACCATGTAATGCTAAAAATTAGTATAGCATTAGCTCTCTTACATTTAAAAAAAATAATTTATTTATACATTTCTTAAATGTGGATCATGGATATGGAATTCATAACATTTTGAATCTCACCAAACATGTCCAAATTCTAATAATATAAAAAAAGAGGGTAGGTTAATGGACATCATTGGAAAATATCTCAAAAAAATATAAAGAAAAAAACTTAAAATTATCCACATTCTAATAATAATAATAAAAAAGAGGGTAAGTTAATGGACATCATTAGAATTGCTTGGCTTTTATATTTGTAGACCTACTGAATTCTTAAAGATATATGAATCAAATTATAAAATTTTCATAATATTATAAATCTTATTTTTTATTATGAATTTAATTTATCTATTTCTAGATATATCCAACAATTTTAAGTTTTTATTTATATATTTTTTTAAAATTCCCAAAACATAACCTAAAAGAATAAGATGCTTAATTGTCCTTGAGCGATCAATTGCTTAAAATATTAGTTGAATGGTTAATTGTCCCTTCGTAGTGGGCAATTGTCTCAATTAATAATACGTAGGATAACTGCCAAGATTCTTTACTTAATATATCTAAATACATAAGAAATCAATTGTTATTGCCAAAAGATAATTCACATAATAAAGAAAAATGGCATATTTGATTATGCAAAGAAGTCATTTTGTACATACATGGTAAGATATGGTTAAGAATCATTAGTATATATATAGTTTAGTTGAGTCCTTCATTTAAGCCTTTGGTTAGATTGTTGTTCACTTTGATTGTATTTTGGTTGGAGGCATGTTGTTGGTGCATCCATGTAATTTGTATCTTTTGGACTGAATGCAATGCATGTGGGAAATGTAGGTAAACTTAGTTGGCAATACTTTATATGTGATTTTATAAATGCTTATTTTAAGCCTTCAAAGTATGTGTATGTTGTCAAAGCTATTTGTTAGTATTTTATATACAATGAAAAACAAGTTAAATGATGCTCTTTTGGAATTCTTTTATTTAAATAATAATATATTAACAATTATGAAAAAAAATTATTTTGATTTTTAAATAAGTTTGATTTAATAAAAAGAAGTTTTTAAACATTGTTTTTTCTAATATGAATATCAAAATCTAATTTTTTTATCCAATGCTTAGAACATTTGCACTCTAATGTAGAGATCATATTAGTTATTCAATAGCCACCATTATTGCCTTGCATAACTAATTATGTTGGTTGTTGTTTGGTTTTTGTTTTATTTATTTGAAACTAATAATTTTAATATAATAATTATGATTTTAATTAAGCCTTTTAATATTAATGATTTATGGTTCTCGATTAAGCATTTTAATGTTAATGATTTAGGGTTTCTCTCATTGTTTTCACTTGATGTAAGAATTGTTATCGATAGATTTAATTTAATATTTTTATTAATTTATTATTTGCTGTAATTTGTAGTCTTGTTCTTCTTTTAAAAATGCTAGTATACATGTAATTTATCCATTGTAATTAAAGTATAATTATTAATTCGATAGATAAGAAATAGAAATAGTAAAAGGAGTTTGGAATTGGCAGTGTTATTAAATGCATCGTCTAAAACTCATTAATTCGATACATATAAAAAAGAAAATAGTAAAAAGACTTTGAAATTGGTGGTGGTTTGAAATGCAAGCATGAAACTATGACAACTTAGTTGTCTTACATAAATGTATTCGATCCAATTCATGACCTAAAATCATGGTAACACTGGTTAGCATGCAATATGAATTTCAAATATATCCATATAATATGAATTTCAAATATATAAAAAAAATAAAAAATTAGGAATTTTAAATATATAAAAAAAATTAATAAATTAAGAACATGTAAGTATCTCAAATAAATAAAATAAAATTATTGGTTAGTGGATGGAAACTATGCTCAAATATTTCAGCATGATTAGGATTGCGCTTCGAATAAATGAAACACTCAACTATTCTTCTTACTTTATTGCATTTACTTTATGCAATTTCCATCATTATTACATGTATTTCAAAAACATTTTCATTATATTAGTCAAAATATTTTTTATTATTTTAATAAAAATAATAATTAACCTATTGATAGATTTTTAAAACGTTGAACATGCCTATTAGAAAAATTGAACATGTAACACAAAGAAACCCATGGATAGAAGAAACCCATGGATAGACGGAATCAGATTTAAAAAGTGAGGCCACTATTCTAAACTTCATATCGCAGCTTTCAACATATAATGCTTTTATATCTGTTTGTATTATATAACTAGTACATGTATTATAGTAATTATATATATATATATATATATATATATATATATTTATTTATTTATTTATTTATTTATTTATTT
>LPNX010147197.1:0-22151 GCA_001517045.1 Pseudotsuga menziesii
TTTATAGTTAATATGCACTTGTCAATAAAAAATAAAGCTATACAATCTGGAATACTGAAAACTAAGTGGCTAACTATGCCTATCTTCTAAGTTTCACCAGCCACTTTACTTGTGACTGTGCTAGTTTTAAAGTTAACATGCACTTATCAATAAAAAAAATAAAGATATACAATTTGTAATATTGTAAAAAATAAGTAAAATGTTTTTCAAATTTCAACCTTAAAATTATTATAAAATTTAATTTTCTTTTATCAATTTTTATTATTTAAATTTATATAAAATTTAGTTAAATCTCGAAAGCCTTATTTTACGTATCTTAGCATTTAAATATTGACTTTAAAAGAGGTATTTGGGAAACTGGGCAGTTTGCAGTCCTTTTGCTGTATGTTAAAATGCTGTATTTGTCCAGCAGAGATTTCATATGCTGTATTGTATTGAATAATGGTTGATAATATGGTTTTTGCTAAAATGAGAGTATATTATTTCAATTTATGTGAGTTTTGAAAGCAGAGTAATGTAAGAAATAGTGTGTGTTGAGTTTTGAAACTTAATTTATTTGTAGTAGTGTAATAGAATTATTTTGTCATTTTGAGATTTTGATTTGAATAGTAATTAGTATATAGTTTGTGGCTGAATCAAGTTGACACGGATCAAATGATTGAGAGATAACAATGAAATGGAAGACAGTTTGGAAATTTGTTTTTGTTATTCATATTTTTTTTATATATATATTTTCTTATCTGCTATGAATGTTGTGATCCATTCATCATTTATAAGTTATCTATTCATCAGCTACCAGTTATTATATATATAGATAGAGTACATTTGTCTCATTTTCCTCCGTAAATGTGAAAAAACAGGTGGTAGTCCACTCCAAATTTCAAATAAAAATATTTATAAAATTAAATATTATTTTTTTTATTAAAAAAAATTAATTTTTTTTAATTATATTTAATTATTTTAAATTTGAAAACTCAACTACCACTTAAAATAATCACTTTGTTATAAAATTAATTTAATTTAAAAATATAAATTATGTTAATCATGTAATAAAGTGATGTTTTGTCAACCCTTAAAACAATCACTTTATTATAAAATTAATTTAATTTAAAAAATATAAATTATATTAATAATGTAATAAAGTGATGTTTTGTCATTAAGATGACTTAAATTTTGTGTTTGTATAATAATGGTTTGGTGTTTGTCTCATTCTACATCCAACATCTATCTAGATAATTGAAAATTCGATTTAAATTTTCAAAATTTTGTTTTATTTTGCATACACTTAAATAATAATAGAAAATCTGATTAAAAAACTGAAATAGTGGTCGTCCTCCTAACCAAAATATATTAAAAGAAAACTAACTATTTCATTATACTATTTAATGTTTTGACAATTTAAATGGATTTTCAATTTGAGGTAAGTTAAATTCCAGACCACTCAAAACTTGATGAGCTTTTTTGTCAAAATTTGACAGAAATTGTTTAAATGGTAATTTTCAGCGATTGAAATTGCATAATCCAAATGCTTGGTGGAAATTTTCCATCACTAGTCCACGTTCATTTCTCAAAGTGAGGGTGCCTTTGGTATCTAAAATTGTGAATACTTAGAGTGTCATGTCCCATAACTCGTAATCCATTAAATCCAAATCTCAAAGTTCGATCCCGGCAGATCCAAATAAATTATGAGAGTGGGATAGTGGGATTTGGGGGGACTAAGTCCTCGACTTCACCAAAAAAATAAGGGGTGTTTTTGTCAAAAGCAAAAGAAAAAAGGAAAAAAAGACATTGATGGAAGTAATATGAGTCGTTTTATTACATTAAAAATGTTAAATATCACGTACACTTGTCAACATAACAATCTTGTAACATTATTTAGAAATGCGATTTTACTTATTTGAACAAAACTTTATGAATGTTTTAGTGCCTTTTCTTTGATTACAATGCAATCATTTTGAACTTTGATGTTTTCCTTGTTTATCAACACAAAATTTTCACAATCATTGAATTTTCACTTGCCTTCAATTTATATTCACATCAATCTACAAAGTGTCAATTAGCAAAATAAGATTTAGTAATGAATGGACAAACCATGAAATTCCAATTGCTTAAAAGCCTAAACAATAAGTCTTGAAAATTGAACAAAAGTTGGTTTTTTCCAATAGAAAATGTTTGCATGGTAGAAAATAGACAAACCATATACCTATTTTTTGTGACTAAAGAGATTTATAGTCCATTTGTAAATTACTTTGAGTCAGGTACATGATTTACTGATGTTAACGATGATGTAGATGGTGGACCCCAAAAATACAATGACTCAGTAGTAGTAGATAATAGTTGAGATTTTCTGAAAATAGGTGTTTCTAGTTAACACAAACATGCATAAACTACTATATCTTAGATCTTCAATGAATAGAAATGTCCTGCCACATTATGGAAGTCTCCCTTCGATGGAAAGGCCATAAGTGGATGATCCAAAATGAATCCTCTATAAAATAATATCTCTTTTAATTCTCAAATACAACATTTAAATGTTGCAAAGTTGAGTGAATAATCAAAAAATTCTTGGAAGATGAAAAATAATAAAAAAATACAACTCACCTTTGTAACCTCTTCCTAAGAAAAAATAACCCCCCCCCCCCATCAAATGATGGTTTTCCCATTTGGGTTTCTACCATGTAGAAATCTCTAGTGTTCAATGTGATTGAATGCTCTCTACTATGTATTTTTTCTTGTTGTTGTTTTGGTTCTATTAAACAATTTCTAGAATGGAATCAATCTCTATTTAATCTAATTGATTGAATATTAAGTAATCCACAAGCAACTTCCTAGTGTGGCATAAGTTTTTCCTTCATTAAATTGTTGTACAAAAACACTTGCAACACTGCATTCCTCAGCATTGATTAACACATTTTTTGAATGATCAAATCACTTGGATAGTGTACCCATTTTCTATATCCATATGTTCAGATGATAGATTAATTCTTTTTGGGCATATATACCCAATCCTTGATTGTTGGCTCATTCCTTGATGGACTATTGTACTATTAATTTGTTGAATTTTTTTGTATGAAAAGGCGTGTATGCTCTCTTAATAATGTGGTTCGTTTTTTAATATAAAAGGAATTGCGACTTTTTTTTCTTCTATGGAAAAAAATGTCATCAATCCCAATCAACAATTATCTCATAAATAGAAATCATATCATACCTAAGATTTAAACTTCAAACAAAAACTTCGTCTTTTAACTAAACCCAATTAACAACCAATTTGAATTTATTTAAAATATACATTAAAAATAAAATAGCTCAATGCAACTAATGGTATACGGTAGAGTAAAATTTATTCATTAAAAATCTTAACATTTTATATAGAATTTAAATATCACAATCTTAATCAAAAGTTCAAACTGGGTTTCATTAAAGTGCCCCCTTACATAACCGATTTATATAACATAGAAATGTTGAGGGAGAATAGAACTTATAATTTTTTAGACATAGTTATAGTTGGAAAAGGAAATCTAACCCAGGGTTAGCTTAATTGATTGAACAATCCAGTCAAGGCATGTTCTTAGTGAGGAGGTCATATGTCATAAGTTCAAATTTAGTTGAGTTCCTTGGAGTTTTTGGTTGTTATTGTGAATGACAGTTGAACTTCCCTCCCTCTGAATTTGTTGGGGAGGAGACTGACACATGAGGTGGAAGGGGGGTGGGAGTATATGTTGGTACTATGATGTTTTCCTTGTAGAAAAAATATGGTGGAAGAGAAGAGGTATACGATGAACGAGGGGGAGGGTATTGTGATGTTTTCATTGAAAAACAAAAAGGTGGAAAGGGATATAGTTTATGATGAACTAGGTAAATTATGTAAAGTGTGAAGATTTTCACTATTTAATAAATAAAATATCATTTTGAAATTATTTGTGTAGTATTTTATTATTAAAATTTTAGTTAATATTTTAAAATTTATAATTAGAAAAATATATTTTATTAATTAAAATTTATAGTTAGAAAGATATTATAAAAAATAGATTTTTTTTGTTTGTTTTATCTCTATTTTATATATATAACTAAAAATTTTATAATCAAAATTACACACAAGATAACTATTTAAGTATTAAATATTCCATTCACATGTACAACTATTACACATAAAAATAAAAAAGTCTTTGCCAACTATATACATAGGTCGATGCTATTACAAATAATAATAAACAATGCCTTTGCCAACTGCCTCTGGTTTCCCATGTGATTGAAGTCTAAGGCTCATTAATGAAGTAGTTGATATGAATCCAAAAGTGAGTGATAAATCATGCTCATATTTGGGGGTAAATCCTTTAGTTCAAGATTTGGAATTATTGATTTTGTTTCCCATATGATTGAAGACTAAGGGTCATTAGTTAAGTTGTCGAAATGAGTCAAGAGTGAGTGATAGATCGTGATGCTATTTGGTCTAAATTCTTTAACAAGTTTAAGATGATGAATTATTGATTTTTAACCATCATTTTCATGTTCAATATTCATAGGCTTCTCTACTTTTGAAATGACAAGAGATTATTGGAAATTATTACATTGGAAAAAAAGAGTGCAAGCAAATTGTAGTATCGTTATTTTTCATTTACTATAACAAAAAATATTGGAAATTATTATTGCATTCAAAAAAAAGTAAATTGTATTATCGTTTTTTAAGTTTATTCACTATAACAATAAAAATGTTATTAGGGTCTTTTTTCATCAAATTTTATGTTATTTTTTCAATTTCACATAAATTTTTAATGTTAAAGTTGGTGTTAATTCACATTCAAAATAGCAAAGGGTTTAACATCGAGAATAACATTGGGTTTAAAACCAACTTTAGCGTCGACCATTTGTAAATGAAAATTTATAGAAGTAAAAATGGAAAAGGGTAAGGGGATGTTGGAATTTGAACCTAGCACATTTGCTAAAAGGAAAGAGCTCTACTTGAGCTATATTCCCATGAAAAAATACTATTAAAAGTACAAATATGAAATGTAACTAGACTAACCTAGTGTAAATTAGAATTTGTGGAAACCAAAATGGAGAAGGCAAAATATAAAGAAAAAAATTGGAAAAGGTATGGGAATGATGGAATTTGAAGGCAGTTCACTTGCAAAAAAAAAAAACTTTACTTGAGTTACATTCTGTTAGAGATCTATGATTAGATCTCTAAGAGAATGGCGATTTGAATTGAAAATAACGTAACATAGGCATGCAAAAAGTGAATAATGTAGATCTTAGATGAATATCAATACAAAGAAAAAAATAAGTAATATGAGATATATAGGTGCTAGAATTTGAACCCGAATCTCCTTGCAGGAAAGCAAGGGATTTCCTTAGTCCATAACCCATGAACTGGATATGTGCATTAAAAAAAACCCTAAAATGACATTTTTTTTCTTCTTTCTCCATTAAACCTATAACAACAAAACAATAATAAACATTACCAAATCAATAAAGGAAAAACAAATTAAAAGAGGAAGGAAGGAGAAGAAGGGAAGAGAGAAGTCATTGCCTTTCTCGTTTCCTTATCAAACCCTAGATTCCATGCTTGAACCCTAAACATGTAACAACAAAGGAACAATCAACATTAGCAAATCGATAATTTCTCCCTCAAATAGAAATGTTGAGGGAGAATAGAACTTATAATTTCTTAGGCATAATTATAGTTGGAAAGGGAAATCTAACCCAATGGTTAGCTTAATTGATTGGACCATCCAGTCAAGGCATGTTCTTAGTGAGGAGGTCATATGTCATAAGTTCAAATTTGGTTGAGTTCCTTGGAGTTTTAGGTTGTTATTGTGAATGACAATTGAGCTTCCATCCCTCTGAATATGATGGGGACGAGATTGACACATGAGGTGGAAGGGGGGGGGGAGTGTATGTTGGTACTATGATGTTTTCCTTGGAAAAACAAAAAGGTAAAAGATAAGAGGTGTAGGGTGAACGAGGGGGAGGGTATTATGATGTTTTCATTGAAAAACAAAAAGGTGGAAAGGGATATAGTTTATGATGAACCTAATCAATTATGTAAAGTGTGAAGGTTTTCACTATTTAATAAATAAAATATGATTTTGAAATTATTTGTGTATTATTTTATTATTAAATTTTTAGTTAATATTTTAAAATTTATAGTTAGAAAGATATATTTTATTAATTAAAATATTTTTACAATAATTATAAAAAAAAATAGATTTTTTTTGTTTTGTTTTTGCTCTCTCCCCCTATATATATATAAACAACTAAAAAATTTATAATCAAAATTACACACAACATAACTATTTAAGTATTAAACATTCCATTCACATGTACAACTATTACAAATAGGAATAAAAAATCCTTTGCCAACTATATACACAGGTCCATGCTATTACAAATAATAATAAACAAAGGCTTTGTCAACTGTCTCTTGTTTCCCATGTGATTGAAGTCTAAGGTTCATTAATGAAGTAGTTGATATGAATCCAAAAGTGAGTGATAGTTCAACATTTTAAATTATTGATTTTGTTTCCCATATGATTGAAGACTAAGGGGCATTAGTGAAGTTGTTGAAATGAGTCAAGAGTGAGTGATAGATCATTATGCTATTTGGGCTAAATTCTTTAACAAGTTTAAGATGATGAATTATTGATTTTTAACCATGATTTTCATGTTCAATATTTAGAGGCTTCTCCACTTTTGAAATGACAAGAGATTATTGGAAATTATTACATTGGAAAAAAAGAGAGGAGGAAAATTGTAGTACGGTTATTTTTCATTTACTATAACAAAAACTATTGGAAATTATGATTGCATCGAAAAAAAGGAGGTAAATTGTAGTATGGTTTTTTTTATTCACTATAACATAAAAAATGTTATTAGGGTCTTTTTTTCATCAAATTTTAGGTTATTGTTTCAATTTCACATAAATCTTTAAAGTTGGTGTTAATTCACATTCAAAGTAGCAAAGGGTTTAACATCGAGATTAACATTGGGTTTAAAACCAACTTTAGCGTCGACCATTTGTAAATTAACTTTACAAAGATAAAAAATGGTAAAGGGTAAGGGGATGTTGGAATTTGAACCTAGCTCATTTGCTAAAAGGAAAGAGCTCTACTTGAGCTATATTCCCATGAAAAACTACTATTAAAATTGCAAATATGAAACTGTGACTAGACTAACCTAGTGTAAATTAGAATTCGTGGAAACCAAAATGGAGAAGGAAAAATATAAAGACAAAAATTGAAAATGGCATGGGAATGATGGAATTTGAAGACAATTCACTTGCCAAAAAGAAATAACTTTACTCGAGCTACATTCTCTTAGAGATCTATCATTAGATCTCTAAGAGAATGACGATTTGAATTGAAACTAACGTAACATATGCATGCAAAAAGTGAATAATGTAGATCTTATATGAATATCAACATTTAATACAGATAAAAAAAAGAAGTAATAAGAGATATATGGGTGCTAGAATTTGAACTGAGATATCCTTGCAGGAAAGCAAGGGATTTCCTTAGGCCATAACCTATGAACCAGATCTGTGCATTAAACAAAACCCCAAGATGCTAATTTTTTTCTTCTTTCTCCGTTAAACCTATAACAACAAAACAATAATAAACATTACCAAATCTATAAAGGAAAAACAAAGTAAAAGAGGAAAGAAGGAGAAGAAGGGAAGAGAGAAGTCGTTGCCTTTCTCATGGAGGTTCCTTATCAAACCCTAGACTCCATGCATGAACCTTAAACTTATAACAACAAAGGTACAATAAACATTAGCAAATTGATAAAGTGAAAGAAAAGTAGAAGAGGAAGAAAGAAAGGAGGAGAAGAGACGGTAGAGCTCATTACCTTTGTCATAGAAGTTCTTCCATGAAACCTTGGACTTCATGTAATAAACCGTAACAAAACGTAGTAAAAATTAGCAAATCAATAAAGGAAAATCAAAGTAAAACAGGAAGGGAGGAGGATAAGGGAATGAAGAATTTATAATTATCTTCCTCATGGAGCTTCTTCCACAAAAGTAAAACTTGAGCCTCGATGAGGATGAAACACTAAGGGACAAGGGAGAAGGGAGGATAAGAGAAAAGAGAAAGAGAGGAAATGAGAAAATAATGAAAGAGTAAGTTTTGAGTGTTTTTTATGAGGAAAAATAAGAGATTTTAATAAAAAATAGAAATGACCCCACACTTATGAGGATTGAAACTAGTTCTTATTTTTATCCCTGAATCTTTCTTAAATATATTTTCAAACCCTCCCCCCCCCCCGCTATTTATTTATCTATCAAGGAAACTTGTTGAATAACCTAATGCTATTACCAATGTTAAACCCATTGCTAATGGTGCCAACTTTAATGCCATCTTGTGAAATGGAGTTGATTTTTTACAATAACTAAAAAAGACAATAAAAACACAGTTTTGTTATAGTGAATGCTCATACTTCCAAGAAAACCCCACAAAAGTTAAGACTTAAAGGGGTCATGCTAAAATTAATATTTTGAACCTCTACAACTTGTAACAACTACTCTTTTATTGTTTATATCATTTCCTTTCTTCCTCCTTTTTTCTTGCATTGCATGAGTCAATAATCTATCACAATACAAAATATGTTTGATATACCATGTATATGGGCTAAGAGTTCATTTTCCTCATACGTAAGGACATATGCTAATGGACCAAGACCTACATGCATCTGGCATGAGCGAAAGTCTGCCCCTTACAGACCACCAACGAGTTATTTTAGGTGTCGTGGTTTTCCTTGAAAAACAATGATGACTCAACTCACATTTGCGGATAGAAACCAATGATAGGTTTTGCCCTCACTGCTAGTTTGAAAACTGAGTTATGATAGGTTTTGCCATTTTTGAAAAATATTAAGCATAAAAGACCACCAATTGAAAAGGCAGGAAAGAAATTGAAATGACAATGAAAATGAAAAGTCCCTATGGTGAAACGCAAGTTTAAATGGACTTGAAAGGTTAACAAAATTATTAGTTTGTTATTTATACATCTATTATTTTAATTGTCAAAAAATTTGGACCCTCCTTCATGTTGTTGATGAAAATCATGATAAGTAGTTGATTTAGTTGTGGTCAAGTAGTAAATTGGTAGAAATTTTCCATCACTAGTCCACGTTCATTTCTCAAAGTGAGGGTGCCTTTGGCATCTAAAATTGTGAATACTTAGAGTGTCATGTCCCATAACTCATAATCCATTAAATCCAAATCTCAAAGTTCGATCCTGGCAGATCCAAATAAATTATGAGAGTGGGATAGTGGGATTTGGGGGGACTAAGTCCTCGACTTCACCAAAAAATAAGGGGTGTTTTTTTCAAAAGCAAAAGAAAAAAGGAAAAAAGACATTGATGGAAGTAATATGAGTCGTTTTATTACATTAAAAATGTTAAATATCACGTACACTTGTCAACATAACAATCTTGTAACATTATTTAGAAATGCGATTTTACTTATTTGAACAAAACTTTATGAATGTTTTAGTGCCTTCTCTTTGATTACAATGCAATCATTTTGAACTTTGATGTTTTCCTTGTTTATCAAACACAAAATTTTCACAATCATTGAATTTTCACTTGCCTTCAATTTATATTCACATCAATCTACAAAGTGTCAATTAGCAAAATAAGATTTAGTAATGAATGGACAAACCATGAAATTCCAATTGCTTAAAAGCCTAAACAGTAAGTCTTGAAAATTGAACAAAAGTTGGTTTTTTCCAATAGAAAATGTTTGCATGGTAGAAAATAGACAAATCATATACCTATTTTTTGTGACTAAAGAGATTTATAGTCCATTTGTAAATTACTTTGAGTCGAGTACATGATTTACGGATGTTAACGACGATGTAGATGGTGGACCCCAAAAATACAATGACTCAGTAGTAGTAGATAATAGTTGAGATTTTATGAAAATAGGTGTTTCTAGTTAACACAAACACGCATAAACTACTATATCTTAGATATTCAATGAATAGAAATGTCTTGCCACATTATGGAAGTCTCCCTTCGATGGAAAGGCCATAAGTGGATGATCCAAAATGGATCCTCTATAAAATAATATCTCTCTTAATTCTCAAATACAACATTTAAATGTTGCAAAGTTGAGTGAATAATCAAAAAATTCTTGGAAGATGAAAAAAAAAATGCAACTCACCTTTGTAACCTCTTCCTAAGAAAAAATAACCCCCCCATCAAATGATGGTTTTCCCATTTGGGTTTCTACCATGTAGAAATCTCTAGTGTCCAATGTGATTGAATGCTCTCTACTATGTATTTTTTTCTTGTTGTTGTTTTGGTTCTATTAAACAATTTCTAGAATGGAATCAATCTCTGTTTAATCTAATTGATTGAATATTAAGTAATCCACAAGCAACTTCCTAGTATGGCATAAGTTTTTCCTTCATTAAATTGTTGTACAAAAACACTTGCAACACTGCATTCCTCAGCATTGATTAACACATTTTTTGAATGATCAAATCACTTGGATAGTGTACCCATTTTCTATATCCATATGTTCAGATGATAGATTAATTCTTTTTGGGCGTATATACCCAATCCTTGATTGCTGGCTCATTCCTTGATGGGCTATTGTACTATTAATTTGTTGAACTTTTTTGTATGAAAAGGCGTGTATGTTCTCTTAATAATGTGGTTCGTTTTTTAATATAAAAGGAATTGTGAATTTTTTTTTCATTTGTGGAAAAAAATGTCATCAATCCCAATCAACAATTATCTCATAAATAGAAATCATATCATACCTAAGATTTAAACTTCAAAAAAAAACTTCGTCTTTTAACTAAACCCAATTAACAACCAATTTGAATTTATATAAAATATACATTAAAAATAAAATAGCTCAATGCAACCAATGGTATACGGTAGAGTAAAATTTAATCATTAAAAATCTTAACATTTTATATAGAATTTAAATATCACAATCTTAATCAAAAGTTCAAACTGGGTTTCATTAAAGTGCCCACTTACATAACCGATTTATATAACATAGAAATGTTGAGGGAGAATAGAACTTATAATTTTTTAGGCATAGTTATAGTTGGAAAAGGAAATCTAACCCAAGGGTTAGCTTAATTGATTGAACTATCCAGTCAAGGCATGTTCTTAGTGAGGAGGTCATATGTCATAAGTTCAAATTTAGTTGAGTTCCTTGGAGTTTTTGGTTGTTATTGTGAATGACAGTTGAGCTTCCCTCCCTCTGAATTTGTTGGGGAGGAGACTGACACATGAGGTGGAAGGGGGGCAGGAGTATATGTTGGTACTATGATGTTTTCCTTGTAGAAAAAATATGGTGGAAGAGAAGAGGTATACGATGAATGAGGGGGAGGGTATTGTGATGTTTTCATTGAAAAACAAAAAGGTGGAAAGGGATATAGTTTATGATGAACCTGGTAAAGTATGTAAAGTGTGAAGATTTTCACTATTTAATAAATAAAATATCCTTTTGAAATTATTTGTGTAGTATTTTATTATTAAAATTTTAGTTAATATTTTAAAATTTATAATTAGAAAAATATATTTTATTAATTAAAATTTATAGTTAGAAAGATATTATAAAAAATAGATTTTTTTTGTTTGTTTTAGCTCTATTTTATATATATAACTAAAAATTTTATAATCAAAATTACACACAAGATGACTATCTAAGTATTAAATATTCCATTCACATGTACAACAATTACACATAAAAATTAAAAAGTCTTTGCCAACTATATACACAGGTCCATGCTATTACAAATAACAATAAACAATGCCTTTGCCAACTGCCTCTTGTTTCCCATGTGATTGAAGTCTAAGGCTCATTAATGAAGTAGTTGATATGAATCCAAAAGTGAGTGATAGATCATGCTCATATTTGGGGGTAAATCCTTTAGTTCAAGATTTTGAATTATTGGTTTTGTTTCCCATATGATTGAAGACTAAGGGTCATTAGTTAAGTTCTCGAAATGAGCCAAGAGTGAGTGATAGATCGTGATGCTATTTGGTCTAAATTCTTTAACAAGTTTAAGATGATGAATTATTGATTTTTAACCATCATTTTCATGTTCAATATTCAGAGGCTTCTCTACTTTTGAAATGACAAGAGATTATTGGAAAAAAAGAGTGGAAGCAAATTGTAGTATGGTTATTTTTCATTTACTATAACAAAAAATATTGGAAATTATTATTGCATTAAAAAAAAGGTAAATTGTAGTATCGTTTTTTAATTTTATTCACTATAACAATAAAAATGTTATTAGATTCTTTTTTCATCGAATTTTATGTTATTTTTTCAATTTCACATAAATTTTTAATGTTAAAGTTGGTGTTAATTCACATTCAAAGCAGCAATGGGTTTAACATCGAGAACAACCTTGCGTTTAAAACCAACTTTAGCGTCGACCATTTGTAAATTAAAATTTACAAAAGTAAAAATGGAAAAGGGTAAGGGGATGTTGGAATTTGAACCTAGCACATTTTGCTAAAAGGAAAGAGCTCTACTTGAGCTATATTCCCATGAAAAAATACTATTAAAAGTGCAAATATGAAATGTAACTAGACTAACCTAGTGTAAATTAGAATTCGTGGAAACCAAAATGGAGAAGGCAAAATATAAAGAAAAAAATTGGAAAAGGTATGGGAATGATGGAATTTGAAGACAATTCACTTGCAAAAAAAAAAAAACTTTACTTGAGTTACATTCTCTTAGAGATCTATGATTAGATCTCTAAGAGAATGGCGATTTGAATTTAAAATAATGTAACATATGCATGAAAAAAGTGAATAATGTAGGTCTTAGATGAATATCAACATTTAATACAAAGAAAAAAAAATTAATAGGAGATATATGGGTGCTAGAATTCGAACCCGAATCTCCTTGCAGGAAAGCAAGGGATTTCCTTAGGCCATAACCCATGAACTGGATATGTGCATTAAACAAAACCCTAAAATGACAATTTTTTTCTTCTTTCTCCATTAAACCTATAACAACAAAACAATAATAAACATTACCAAATCAATAAAGGAAAAACAAAGTAAAAGAGGAAGGAAGGAGAAGAAGGGAAGAGAGAAGTCATTGCCTTTCTTGTTTCCTTATCAAACCCCAGATTCCATGCATGAACCCTAAACTTGTAACAACAAAGGAACAATCAACATTAGCAAATCGATAAAGTGAAAGAAACGTAGAAGAGGAAGAAAGAAAGGAGGAGAAGGGAAGGGAGAAGTCATTACCTTTGTCATGGAAGTTCTTCCATGAAATCTTGGACTTCATGTAATAAACCATAACAAAACGTAGTAAAAATTAACAAATCAATAAAGGAAAATCAAATTAAAAGAGGAAGGGAGGAGGAGAAGGGGATGAAGAATTTATAATTATCTTCCTCATGGAGCTTCTTCCATAAAAGTAAAACTTGAGCCTCGATGAGGATCAAACCCTAAGGGAGAAGGGAGAAGGGAGGATAAGAGAAAAGAGAAAGAGGGGAAATGAGAAAATAATGAAAGAGTAGTATAGAAACTAGTTCTTATTTTTAGCCTTGAATCTTTCTTATATTTCTTTTCAAAAATTCCCCCCTATTTATTTATCTATCAAGGAAACTTGTTGCAAAACCTAATGCTATTACCAGTGTTAAACCCATTGCTAATGGTGCCAACTTTAATGCCATCTTGTGAAATGGAGGTTATTTTTCATAATAACTAAAATAAAACTAAAAAAGACACTAAAAACATAGTTTTGTTATAGTGAATGCTCATAATTCAAATAAAACCCCACAAAATTTAAGACTTAGAGGGGTGATGTTGAACTTAATATTTTGAACTTCTACAACTTATAACAACTACTATTTTATTGTTTATATCATTTCCTTTCTTCCTTTTTGTTTCCTGCATTGCATGAGTAAATAATCTATCACAATACAAAATATGTTTGATATACCATGTATATTAAGCATACCATGTATATGGGCTAAGAGTTCATTTTCCTCAGACGTAAGGAAATATGCTAATGGACCAAGACCTACATGCATCTGGCAGGAGTGAAATTCTGCCCCTTACAGACCACCAACGAGTTATTTTAGGTGCCGTGGTTTTCCTTGAAAACAAATGATGACTCAACTTGCATTTGTGGATAGAAACCAATGATGGTTGTCCTCACTGCTAGTTTGACAACTGAGTAATGATAGGTTTTTCCATTTTCGAAAATATTAAGCATAAAAAACCACCAATTGAAAAGGAAAGAAAGAAATTGAAATGACAATGAAAATGAAAATTCACTATGGTGTAAATGAAAGCTTAAATGGACTTGGAAGGTTAACAAAAGTATTAGTTTGTTATTAATACATCTATTATTTTAATTGTCACAAAATTTGGACCCTCCTTCATGTTGTTGATGACAATCATGATAAGTAGTTGATTGAGTTGTGGTCAAGTAGTAAATTGGTGGAAATTTTCCATCACTAGTCCACGTTCATTTCTCAAAGTGAGGGTGCCTTTGGCATCTAAAATTGGGAATCCTTAGAGTGACATGTCCCATAACTGATAATCCATTAAATCCAAATCTCAAAGTTCGATCTCGGTAGATCCAAATAAATTCTAAGAATGGGATAGTTGGATTTGGGGGGACTAAGTCCTCGACTTCACCAAAAAATAAGAGGTGCTTTTGTCAAAACAAAAAGAACAAAGGAAAAAAAGACATTGATGAAAGTAATATGAGTCGTTTTATTACATTAAAAATGTTAAATACCATGTACACTCGCCAACATAACAATCTTGTAACATTGTTTAGAAATGTGATTTTATGCATTTGAACAAAACTTTATGAATGTTTTAGTGCTTTTTCTTTTATTACAATGCAAGCATTTTGAACTTTGATGTTTTCGTTGTTTATCAAACACAATTTTTCACAATCATTGAATTTTCACCTGCCTTCAATTTATATTCACATCAATCTACAAAGTGTCAATTTACGAAATAAGATTTAGTAATGAATGGACAAACCATGAAATTCCAATTGCTTAAAACCCTAAACAATATGGCTTGAAAATTGAACAAAAGTTGGTTTTTTCCAATAAAAAATGTTTGCATGGTAGAAAATATACAAACCATATACATATTTTTGTGATTAAAGATATTTATAGTCCATTGTCTGGTATGCAGTGAAAAGTGGATGCCTTTTTGTAAAATACTTTGAGCCGGGTACATGATTTACTAATGTTTACGACCATGTAGATGGTGGACCCCAAAAATACAATGACTCAGTAGTAGTAGATAATAGTTGAGATTTTTTTGAAAATAGGCGTTTCTAGTTAACACAAACAAGCATAAACTACTCTATCTTAGATCTTCAATAAATAGAAATGTCTTGCCACATTATGGAAGTCTCTGTTCGATGGAAAGGCCATAAGTGGATGATCCAAAATGGATCCTCTATAAAATAATATCTCTTTTAATTTTCAAATACAACATTTTAATGTTGCAAAGTTGAGTGAATAATCCAAAAATTCTTGGAAGATGAAAAATAATAAAAAAATGCAACTCACCTTTGTAACCTCTTCCTAAGAAAAAAGAAAGCCCTCCACCCAATGATGGTTTTCCCATTTGGGTTTCTACCATGTAGAAATATCTATTGTTCAATGTTATTGAATGCTCTCTACTATGTATTTTTTTCTTGTTGTTGTTTTGGTTCTATTAAACAATTGCTAGAATGGAATCAATCTTTGTTTAATCTAATTGCTTGAATATTAAGTAATCCACAAGAACTTTCCTAGTATGGAATAAGCTTTCCCTTAATTAAATTGTTGTACAAAAACGGTTGCAACACTTTATTCCTGAGCATTGATTGGCACATTTTTTGAATGATCAAATCGCTTGGATAGTGTACCCACTTGCTATATCCATATGTTCATATGATAGATTAATTCTTTTTGGGTGTATATCCCCAATTCTTGATTGTTGGCTTATTCCTTGATGGACTATTGTACTATTAAGTTGTTGAAATTTTTTGTATCAAAAGGTGTGTATGGTCTTTGAACAATGTGGTTCATTTTTTAATATAAAACAAAATGCGACTTTTTTTTTCTTCCGTGGAAAAAAATGTCATCAATCCCAATCAACAATTATCTCATAAATAGAAATCATATCATACCTAAGATTTAAACTTCAAAAAAAAACTTCTTCTTTTAACTAAACTTAATTAACAACCAATTTGAATTTATATAAAATATACATTAAGAATAAAATAGCTCAATGCAACTAATGGTATAGGGTAGAGTAAAATTTAATCATTAAAAATCTTAACATTTTATATAGAATTTAAATATCACAATCTTAATCAAAAGAACAAACTGGGTTTCATCAAAGTGCCCACTAACATAACCGAATTATAGAACATAGAAATGTTGATGGAGAATAGAACTTATAATTTCTTAGGCATAGTTATAGTTGGAAAGGGAAATCTAATGCAAGGGTTAGCTTAATTGGTTGAACCATCCAGTCAAGGCATGTTCTTAGTGAGGAGGTCATATGTCATAAGTTCAAATTTAGTTGAGTTCCTTGGAGTTTTTGGTTGCTATTGTGAATGACAGTTGAGCTTCCTTCCCTTTGAATTTGTTGGGGACGAGTCTGACACATGAGGTGGAAGGGGGGTGGAGTATATGTTGGTACTATGATGTTTTCCTTGGAAAAACAAAATGGTGGAAGAGAAGAGGTATAGGGTGAACGACGGGGAGGGTATTGTGTTGTTTTCATTGAAAAACAAAAAACTGGAAAGGGATATAGTTTATGATGAACTTGATAAATTATGTAAAGTGTGAAGGTTTTCACTATTTAATAAATAAAATATAATTTTGAAATTATTTGTGTAGTATTTTAGTATTTGATCCGTAGGACCTCAACTTTAGTGCATTAAAAGTTTGTTGTAAAAGAATGCCTGCAACAAGTTAATTAAAGGGACAGCATGAACAAAAATTAAATGCTCAAAATAGGAATGGAAAACAAGACTGATAAATAGATGCCAAGCAGAAAACACAGAACCAGAATCACAAACAGAAGTTGATAACGGAGTTCACCCCCTCCACTGGGCTACATCTCCGAGTCCCTCTCCAATGGGAACCGATCCAATTAATGGCTTTAAAAATGGTACAAATGGTTTTGGACTCTGCAAATCAATTTCAGCAGTATGTACAAAAGTCTGCAAGACCTCTTCTCTGGACTAATACCAATTGGCCTTCAAAAACAAAGAACAGCTAGCTGAACAGAGAAAACAGTCGACTCTTTACAATCACAGAAACTGGACATTAACAATAAAGTCTTCAAGACCTCCTCTCTGAAAGTTACAAAACTGGACTTCAACAGTCAAAAGAATCCAAGTATAACTGAGAATGGTCGACTTCAAAAAGGAACAGCATAATGCTCTCTCCAAGTTTCTCATTACAGAGAAAACGCTGCACTGTGCTCCCAACTAACTGCGTCCCCCTCTCTGAACGAACTCCTCTCTTTTATTACTCATCTTTGCCGTTACAAAGGAGCCCAAACGCTCAAATAAATGCGACTGTCCACATTCCAGGAAACGCGGCATCAAGGCTGTTCATATTCCAACTGTGGCATAACTACCAAGAAAAGCTTTCAAACTGTTACGAATAAGTTGTGAATATCCTGCCATGCCAAGGATCTGACCTCCAGAACCATACGTAACTGAACTGCCGGAAGTTTTAGTCAACCGTGCTTCACCGTTGCGGAAGAGGATAAGCAACGGGCTCCGACGGTCTCAATCGGCTGTCGGCTGGTTTTCGAGTCGGAGGCTTTAGTCACTTTGGTTTCCGCCATTGCGGACTGTCAGTTGTTAACGTCTCCCGATTTGACTTCTCAACCCGTAAGTCTTGGGCATCCGCCATTACGGCTGCTGAATCATTTCGACTTTCGATTCGTCCGAACGTCTCTTAAGCTTCCCCGTTACGGCTGCCGAATCATTCCGACTTCCGATCCGTCCGAACGTCCGTTAAGTTTCCCCCGTTGCAGAAGGGAGAAGTCTTTGTGAGCCCCAACGTTGCGGAAGAGGAAATGCTTCCGATCCTCGACGTTGCAGAAGAGGAAAGGCTTCAGATCCCCGACGTTGTGGAAGAGGAAAGGCTTCCGAGCCCCGACGTTACGGAAAGGGAAATGCTTCTGATCCCCAACGTTGCGGAAGAGGAAAGGCTTCTGAACCCCACCGTTGCAGAAGGGGAAAAGCTTCTCAGTTACCCCGCGGATAAATTATGGTTGGCCGCCCGCCGTTGCAGAAGAAGATGCTCTTCCCACCTCCGATCTGTGTGGCTTCTTGGTGTATCCGCCATCTGATTTTCTTCACGCGCGGATTCTATGAACCATGTACCATATTGGATCTTTACAGAGGAATAATCTGCCGGATCAATCCTCCCCATTGGAGAGCTTTTGGACCACCAAAATCCTGAATTATTCTGCAAGTAAGTGAGGGTACAGCTCCCTCACTTTACCAATCTCCATCCATCTTGCTTTGCTAGGATGCATCCCCTTCAGCCCCACTTGAAGGTACTCAGCATTCCTCCTTCGTGAAGTCCTTACATTTCTGTCAAGAATAGCATCATCCTGCAACTCTCTCATATATTCAGGTGCCAAATCATCAACTGAAGGAATATGTACGTTAATTTCCTCATCCATGATCATAGGAGGCTCATACAATTTAAGATTCTCAACATTGATAACTGAATAAATTTGCATGTATGGAGGTAAATTCAAGTGAAAAGCATTAGTACCGATCTTTTCCAAGATCTCAAAAGGACCATACCTGATAGGTTTAAGCTTTTTACCTTCACCTTTCATTCGTTCTTTGGTGATGTGTAACCAAAATCGGTCACCAACCTGAAATTGATGATCAATTCGATGCTTGTCATGCCTGGCTTTGTACTTTGCCTGGCTCTTCTCTAACTGTTCTTGAACTACCTGCTGCACTGCTTGGATTCTTTGAATGAACTTTAAAGCTTTATTTGCATCATGATGTCCATCCACTGCATCTTTGCCAAAAGAGAAGTCCATCGGTGTTTTTGGCAGATAACCAAAACAAGTTTCAAAAGGAGATTTCTTCGTGGAAGAATGAACTGCATGATTATCAGCATGCTGTATATACTGCAACTGCTCATCCCAAAGTTTAGGATGCTTACTACAATATCCTCTGAGCAGCTAAACCACTGTTCTATTCACTACCTCTATTTGCCCATCGGTCTGTGGATGAAAAGATGTACTTTTCTTCAGTTTAGTGTCGATAAGTTCCCATAAAGTTGACTAGAATCTTCCCAAGAACCGGGAATCTCGATAAGATATTATAGACATGGGCAGCCCAAAATGTACCCAAACATTTTGAAAGAATAAAAGAGTTGTTTGTTCAGCAGCGATCTGCTTGTTACATGGCATTAAGATACACATTTTGCTGAACCTATCCACAACAACATATAGGTAATCATGCCCTTTTCTAGACATAGGTAGTTCCCCTACAAAGTCCATAGAAATACTTTCCCAAGGACGAGAAGAAACTGGAAGAGGAGTGTACAAACCCAATTTCCTATTGCTAGGCTTACTTGTTGCACACATAACACAACCCCTTATATATTTAGCTACAATTTCTTGCATTTGAGGCCAATAACAGTGATTCTGTAATACAGACAATGTTTTGCTTACACCAAAATGTCCTGCAATCAATGAACTATGTGCCTCTCGGATCACATGCACTCTTTCTTTCTCTGGAATACAGAGTTTACCGAGATGATACAAGAGCTGTTCATGCACAAAATAGTTCTCTTCCTGTTTACCATGTATTAGTGATGCATATACTTCCTTAAAATCTTTATCTTCTGCATACTGTTCAATATAACTTTCATGTGTTAATGAACTGTTATGAAGAATGATTGAAGCATTTGTAGGTGGCCTTGATAACATGTCTGCTACTTTATTATGAATTCCCTTTTTGTACTTAATTACGAGATGAAACTGTTGTAAGAACCCCATCCATCTTAAATGCCTACTTTGTTGTATTTTAGTTTGAGATTGTAAATATTGAAGTGGCTGATGATCAGTATGTATGACTGTCTCTTTTCCCATGATATAATGTTTCCACTTCTTCACACTCTGTACTAAAGCATACAATTCTTTGTCATAGTTCGGATAGTTACTTACCGTAGTAGAGAATGTTTCTAAATGGTAACAAACTAGCTTCCTTCCTTGCATCAAAACTGCTCCCATGGCAAACCTGCTAGCATCGGTTTCGATCTCAAATGGCTACTGCAAATCTGGCAATGTCAGAACTGGTGTTGTGCTAATATTTTCCTTCAAAGTGTCGAAGGCTCTCTGATGCTTGCCTCCCCACTGGAAAATCTCTTTAATGCTTGTCAACGCATGTAATGGAGCAGCAATGGAAGAAAACCCAGAAATGAATTTCCTCCAATACTGAACCGCACCCAGAAAACTTCTGATCTCAGTAACGGTGTTAGGCCGTGGCCAGTTTACAATGACAGCAACCTTGGCTGGGTCCACTCGCAGGTGGCCTCCACCAATAATATGGCCTAGATATACTAAAGAAGTTTTATCAAATTCAAATTTAGACATTTTTACATAAAGCTTTTCCTTTCTCAGTACATCTAAATTTTTTTTCACATGTACAACATGCTCTTCCTAGGTGTTGCTAAACACAAGGATATCATCTAGATACACAATTACAAAATCATCAATGAATGAACAAAAAACATCATTCATGACCCGCATGAAAGTAGCAGGTGCGTTACAGAGCCCAAAAGGCATCACAAGCCATTCATACAAACCCTGTTTCATCTTAAAAGCTGTTTTCCAAGCATCATGCTCAGCAACATGGATTTGATGATACCCACTACGCAGATCCAATTTTGTAAAGTAAGTTGCATGTTTCAACTGATCAAGCAAATCATCAATACGAGGAAGAGGATACATGTTTTTAATGGTGATTTTGTTAAGGGCCCTGTAGTCGATACACATCCTCCAAGACCCATCCTTCTTTGGAACCAAGACTATGGGAGAGCCACAAGGAGAAGTGTTGGGCCAGATGACCCCCTTCTCAATCAGCTCCTGAACCTGCTTCTTGATTTCTTCATTCTGCATTACATACATCCGATACAGGGCTATGTTCGGGAGTGGCACATCCTGCTGCAAATGTATCTCATGATAAATCTCTCTCTTCGGTGGTAACCCCTTCGGATCTTGAAACAAATCATCATACTCAGAAATGATGTCAATCAGTTCAGATTTATGCTTAGGGTCACATTCTTCAAAAGATTTAGAGACTTCATCATTTTTCATTTTAACCATCATCAACACAAAATTCTTACTGGCATTTACCAACCTCTTCATTTGTCCTGCAGATACTATTGCTAGATTGGTTTTTATCTTATGTGCTCGTACAATATATTCCATACCTTCTTTAAAAAGATGATACTTATTCTGCTCTTTATAAAAGACTGCTTTCCGATCATACAAATATGGACTCCCAAGTACAATTCCACAAATGTCAAGTGGCACTACATCTAGTTCTACCTCATCCCTAAACTTTTCAGTAATTGCAAATTTTAATACACATTTCCTTGTAACTTGCAATCGTGTATCATTAGTAACCCAACCTAGAGGATAGGGCTTTTCATGAGGCACAGTAACTAAATGCAATTTCTTAACCACTTCTTCTGATATCAGATTTACTTGTGAACCACTATCAAACAATATATCAATCTTTGTGTGATTTGCAATGACATGAACATGAAATAGTGCACTTCTATCTTTATCATTTTGCTTATAAGTAGATGGAAGACTTGTACTTGCACTAGAACTTGATTGTGCATCAATGGGAAGTGAGATACTTTTATCCTTACCTTGGATTCCGACAGCTGTAACCTTTGTTTCATCACCTGAGTCGAATCCCAAGTCTTGAATAACTGCTGCAGTAGCTTTTGCTTTTCCTTTGTCTTTGTTTCTGTTGGTAATAACTCCCGATTGATTCACTATTCCAATGCAAAAGCCTATACTAATACAAATCTCATGGCGGTTGGGTTTCACCTTCCGCTCAGCCTGTTTGGCTTCCTATCTATTCATATTCCTATTTATTATTTATTTACAATAATCCTGAC
>LPNX010147197.1:31069-43622 GCA_001517045.1 Pseudotsuga menziesii
AGAAGTATATTTTTTCATATGTTAGTTGGCCCAATTTTGATCATGATTCCACATTTGAGCTGTGAGAAAGTAGTTTATAGTGGCAAATTTTCTCCACTTGTAAAGACAATATTTTTTACTAAAAATCATAGGCCGATAGCTAAGGGAATAATCTAAGGTGTTAAAAAATTGGCCATGCTTTGGAAGTGAGTTGCTTTAGAGGTAATGTTAGAATTGTTTAGCCTTGGAACCTTGTTGGTGAATCATCAATACAATGGTGGAGGACAATCATTTTATTTATCTTGGATGACAATTTTCCTGTTTGAATTGAAGATTCTGAATTTGGAACTCCTTCTAGGGAAAGTTTAGTCTTGTTAGTTAAAATCCTCGCCTCTAGGGGCATAGAGAGATAGGTAGAGATGCATCACTGCTAGGGTGAAACTAATGAGTATAAATTTGAACCTGCAATGAGTCAAGATTTGAAAATTGTACCACATATAACTCGGTCTATCCTCTATGTCCCCTCCAATTTTTTTATTTTTTTTTAACTCAAACGGGTAAATTTTTTTTTTTTATAGCTAAGGGAATAATCTAAGGTGTTAAAAATTGGCCATGCTTTGGAAGTGAGTTGCTTCATAGGTAATGTTAGAATTGTTTAGCCTTGGAACCTTGTTGGTGAATCATCAATAAAATTATGGAGGACAATCATTTTATTTATCTTGGATGACAATTTTCCTGTTTGAATTGAAGATTCTGAATTTGGAACTCCTTCTAGGGAAAGTTTAGTCTTGTTAGTTAAAATCCTCGCTTCCAAGGGCATAGAGAGATAGGTAGAGATGCATGATCCATGACTATCATAATGGAAGAGTTTCACCCTAGCAGTGATCAGAAATCATTTGATCATTTGATACAACATCTCTGTTTATCTACATTTGATACAATATCGTCATTGATCAACAGGTAATGCCAAGTGTTCGTCGTTCATCTGTAGGGTCCTAATGAAGTGGTGTTTGTTGTTAATATACAGATAGCCTCAATTCTCATACCATTGGACATTGTTCATAGTGTTACATTATTTTAGTTTTATTTTATTAAAATACAATTATATGTTTTAAAAAGGAGATATATGTTCTTCTCAATAGTACCAAGGTACACTTTTTTTAATTTCTTTCTATTCTTTTTTCTTAAAGGTCTTCTTAAATTCCTTTAAAAAAAATATTTTCTAGTTTTCTGATGATAGGTTTCCTAAAATGGGTTTTGGTCCCTCTCAAATCAAATATTGTTGAAATTTTGCTCTATTTATTTATTTATATTTGTTTATTTTATTTATTTTTTTAATTTGGAGCTTTATAATATTGGGTTTTTTTAAAAACCTCTCAAATCAAATATTGTTGTAGAAATTTTGCAATATTTATTTATTTATATTTGGTTATTTTATTTATTTTTTTAATTTAAAACTTCATAATATTGGTTTTTTTTTAAACCTTCAGAATATTTTTGTGAGTTCCTTAAAGTCATATAAAGACATTCAAAGATATCTCCCTAGTTTTATTTATTTGTTTATATTTGTATTTTTGTTACTAAAAATGTATTTGTGTATAAAAAAAAACTTTTTCTTTGAAAAATATCAAAAATCATTTTACATTTTCGTATATTGCCATATATTTTTTGATATTTATTTTTTTATTTATAATTTTTTTCTTGTAAATTAAATATAAATTTGGTTTAATCTTATAAAAAAGATAAAACATAACGCTTAATGCAAAACTATGCAACTTGTAATATAATGGTTCAGTCATGGGAAACATTTGAATTCAACAATAGTTACACGGAGAATTATAACATAATCTTGAGGTGATTTGCGGTTTTCTCATCAATTTTGTGTAGTTACGTCAATTCACTATGAATGTGGGTTTATTATCATTCATTTTCAACAGATTTATAGGTTTGAAGTAGATCTGTTAAGAAAATTTTCCATGAGTTTGCTACTGAGCAATCTTATTATGTTGACTCTCTTAATATTTGTTGCCATTATCCTAACTCTCTATTCGTAGGGTTACACTCGCGCTTCTATAACTGGTCTAGTTGTCAGTTCCATTATAAAAATGAGATTTCAAAGAATCCCTCCATTCTAAAGCGGCGTTGCAAGATAGGGTTCACACTGCAAAACAAAACAAAAAATAGTCATGCACTTGTACAATCTGCAACCTAAATAAAAGCACTTGTACAATCTGCAACCTAAATAAAAGCATTGAGAAAACTCATAAAATTTATTTCAATACCTGGTTATGAGACTGGCTTCAGCGACCTCTTGGGAATGACCACGTGCTATGAGTTTTCTCAAAAAAATTATTTCAATACCTGTGTATTGGAAATAATGGTTTGTAATATTTTGCTCATATAAGCTAATTGATTATATAAGCAGACATCTCCTGGTTATGAGATTGGATTTCAGGGACCTCCTAGGAATGACCACGGGCTATGAGTGGCAATTTCTTAGGTAAGGAAAAGCCTAAGGTAGAATTAGGTGAATTAAATTCAAGTGAGACAGGGCTTCTAAAGAAAGAAAGGAATAAAGGAGTTATGGAAACCATCCTCCCATGAAGGGAGCTCTCTATTACTTCAAGCAGTGGGGAGAAGGGGCCAAAAGGGAATTCGATCTTTTAAAATAAAAGCATTGAGAAAACTCAGAAAATCTATTTCAATACCTGTGTATAGGCTCCTCTGTAATTTCAGAAGTATACGTCAGACCCATATGGGAAATATCTGGCCGAAACCATAGTTCGGATCTAAAGGACTAAAACTCACTCTCAATGCCCTACAGAAAAACAGTGGGAAATCTAGGTATCTTTACAATGTTGGATGTTTTAATACAATGCATTAGAGAAAATAGCTCAAGTCAAAAGGAAAATCGTATGTAGCCATGTCTATTGCGTCTAAGAGAGAAAGGAGTTTACCATTTGGAGGGTGTGAATGTGCCTGAGCATAATTAACCATTTCCATGGCCATAGCATCAACTGAATTGTTGTTGTTGCCGTAAAACCTCCTTCTCAATGTAATTGGGAGTGGGACTCGGACTGGGTTATGCTCGTGTTTGATCATCCCTATCTTAACTCATGAGTGCCTTCATGGCCCTATTTGAAGTTTGCTACAAAATGTAGCAACCTTGTTTGAATTTTCTTTATTACTCTAAAAAAAATTGCATGGTAAGCTGAGCATCCAAACTGAGAGGCAAGCAGTTGGGCCACGCTGAGCATCCAAACTGAGCGGCAAGTAGTTCGGCCACACTGAGCATTAGAGTTAAATATGCACCAAGAGGATTATGAGCGCTTGGTTGTAAAACAACCGTCCATCCAATGGTTCATAATCCAACCACACATTCCAACTGTTCATAATCCCACCGCAACAGCATTAATGTGATGTTGCCCAATGTTTATTGAACCGAGTTTTTATGTGTTGTTGCCGAGTGTTTATTAAACATAGAGCACCACGTAGCCTAAACATGTACACATTGAGTTCCACACACACCCTTGGTTAACTACCACCTGGTTGAAACTTCCCATGTCTAGGAATGAGATTTTCAATGCAATGCAGCTGGCAGTCTAGAAAGCTCGGGGAGAGAAAACGCATTAACTCTATTTATTTTGCCTCATTGGTTCCACCTTTTTCTTTTCCTTTTGACTCTCCCACAAACATCCCTTCATGCTTCCACGACTTTTCCCCTTCTTTTCTCATTTATTCAACACAAGCTAAGTAAGATGGTCTTTTACGTTAAAGGCGGGATTCATGGGAATTTTGTTTTTATAATAAAAAACACTAAAAAAAACACTTTACCTGAAGGCCTGGCCAATGCTGCAGTTAATGTAAGGTTTACCCAATTCACGGTGAATTCAATGTAATTTGAAATAAATCCAATTCACAGTGAATTCAATGTAATCTTTCAAAGATGAAAAAACTTGGTGTAAAGTCTAGGATTCCCAAGATATACCAAAGGGCATTTGAATTTGGATCTGAGCAAATAAACTATTCTGGCTATAAAATTTGAGTTGGCTTAGACGGTACTATCTCTTCAACAGCTGGATAAAGGACACCGAAAGCATAATCGCAAATATGCAAATCAAGAGTCTCTAGATTTGAAGGCAGTCACGATGTGACCAAGTTACTACATACCAGTACTGGGAGCACCAATATTAGAATCAACGTGCCCCCACATGTGAGACACACCAGTCAGATATCGGGAGTCTTCTTGTTGCCTCCCAACTCAAGCTACTCCATAAGGTGAGCCAACCGGACTGGACCCCAACAAAATTAATGCATTTTAAACCAACACGAGAAGAAACCAGGTTCTCTATTCATTTTAGATATGCCAAAATTCTTTTCGGTGTTTCATTTCCCAGCTTTGGGGGTATGCTAGTAATTCTTAATTCTTGAATCACGTCAAGGTAGATACTATGAGGTTACTCTGACCCATGAAACTTTTTAATTGGAACTTTGTAATTGAACATTCAAACAAATTACCCAAATAAGTTAATCATAATTATTGAATTACACATTAATTAACAATGCATATATATTCTTAAGAAAAACATAGATTAAAAAATTCAAATTGCAACTTATTAAAACATAGACTAAGAAGCCTTATATCATATGATTCATTAATAAGACAACTAAACTAAAACTAAAACAAAAAATTTCAAAACCTCTGGCAGCAAAGCCTCCCTTTCCAGTTCGTATTAATGCTCGAAAAGAAAGGATATTTATGTGCAAATTGAAATCCAATCCAAGATTGAATCCAAGTTAAAGAAACTTGAAGGGAGAAGAAGAGTCTAAGCTTACGGTTTTGAATGAATGACAATAGAAAGGAAAACAAAAATTGTAAAAAAAAACAATGGCTAACGCATCACTGAAACTGAATGTTCAACAATTTAGGCATATAACCTTGAATCTGTATACAACAAAAGAGAAGCCTCTACAAAAACTATAGAGCTTGTAACTATATCCAAAAGGAAAACCAGAGGCTAGACTATATTTTTTCTATCATTTTTATTTTCCAATGACTCTGCATTTCCCATCACATCCACTCATCCACCAAGCACCGATTTTTTTTTGAGAATGCTTGACCTTCGTAGAGCACATGAAACGCTTCAACAAATCCCGAAGTCTTTAAATACGTGGCAAAGCCCATTCTGGAGACCATTGAAGGTAAGGAACATGTGTTGGGTTCCATAAAAATAAGAATCTCGGATTGTGGATATACGAAAGCATCTAAGAACCAAGAATACGTCATAGAAACTCTAAAACTATGGAACCAGCCATAGAAACAACACAACTTCATTATTTGCCTCAGAATTGTAGTAAACAAGAACCCGGTTTCCCATTATTCTTCTCTATTTCGTGCATCCACTTACAATTTCATTGGACGATGCAAGGCCAAACTGGACACCTGTCAAAGCCGTCTGGCAGCTTATTCACTTCTTCCATCATGCCAGTAAATGAAGTCACTGACTTCTTCACTCACTGTCCTTCCTTCACCCTTCTTAGTCGGCAATTAAAGAGCAAGCAAGCAACTAGTATTCCTCATCCTTCTAAGTCTGTAGGTGAAAAGAAAGCAACCAAACAACGAAGCCAGTGGAATAGAAAAAGAAAATGAAGATTGTGCGTGACAAACAGGAGAGCTGGTTATAAAAAGTACTTCATCCTTGTGCCACTCCCTGGTATGGCCATTATTTTTCAATGGTCGTGTGGCAGTTGACATGTGTCTGATTTGAAGTGTGTCGTGGGCGGCGTTGTTCTGGCAAGGAATTCTCAAATAAATGAAAACCTAAATGAAAACCATTTTCCAATATATGTCAGTGGCACTACTTACGTTATCACATCACCGGGCCTTGGGGCACAAAGTCCCATGCCTACGTCACCTGCAAAAGACCAATAGAACCTAAGTTAAATCAATATTTGAATAATTCAAAAAATAAAAATTAATCAAACTATAGTAAAAACATTTGAAAAATAAAAAATTTAAATATGGCTCTCGAATTAATCCACCTAACCGATTCATATATCTTCCCTGTCGGGAACATAATACACAAAGCCTTTGCCAACTGCCTCATGTTTCCCATTGATAGATCATGCTCATATTTGGGGGTAAATCCTTTAGTTCAAAATTTTGAATTATTGATTTTGTTTTCCATATGATCAAAGACAAAGGGTCATTAGTGAAGTTGTCGAAATGAGTCAAGAGTGAGTGATAGATCATGATGTTATTTGGGCTAAATTCTTTAACAAGTTTAAGATGATGAATAATTGATTTTTAACCATCATTTTCATGTTCAATATTTAGAGGCTTCTCCACTTTTGAAATGACAAGAGATTATTGGAAATTATTACATTGGAAAAAAAGAGAGAGGAGGTAAATTGTCGTATGGTTATTTTTCATTTACTATAACAAAAACTAATGGAAATTATTATTGCATTGAAAAAAAAGGAGGTAAAGTAGTATGTTTTTTTTATTCACTATAACATTAAAAATGTTATTAGGGTCTTTTTTTCATCAAATTTTATGTTATTTTTTCAATTTCACATAGATTTGTAATGTTAAAGTTGGTGTTAATTCACATTCAAAGTAGCAAAGGGTTTAACACCGAGAATAACATTGGGTTTAAAACCAACTTTAGCGTCGACCATTTGTAAATTAAATTTATAAAAATAAAAATGGTAAATGGTAAAAATGGAAAAGGTAAGGGGATGCTGGAATTTGAACCTAGCTCTTTTGCTAAAAGGAAAGAGCTCTACTTGAGCTATATTCCCATGAAAAACTACTATTAAAAGTGCAAATATTAAGTGTAACTAGACTGACCTAGTGTAAATTAGAATTCGTGGAAACCAAAATGGATAAGGAAAAATATAAAGACAAAAATTAAAAATGGTATGGGAATGGTGGAATTTGAAGACAATTCACTTGCCAAAAAGAAATAACTTTACTCGAGCTACATTCTCTTAGATATCTATCATTAGATCTCTAAGAGAATGGAGATTTGAATTGAAACCAATGTAACATATGCATGCAAAACGTGAATAATGTAGATCTTAGATGAATATCAATATTTAATACAGAGAAAAAAAGAAGTAATAAGAGATATATGGGTGCTAGAATTCGAACCTGGATCTCCTTGCAAGAAAGCAAGGGAATTCCTTGGGCCATAACCCATGAACTAGATCTGTGCATTAAAAAAAACCCAAAATGGCCAATTTTTTTCTTCTTTCTCCATTAAACCTATAGCAACAAAACAATAATAAACATTACAAAATCAAAAAAGAAAAAACAAAGTAAAAGAGGAAGGACGAAGAAGAAGGGAAGAGAGAATTCATTGCCTTTCTCATGGAGGTTCCTTATCAAACCCTAGACTCCATGCATGAACCCTAAAATTGTAACAACAAAAGAACAATAAACATTAGTAAATCGATAAAGTGAAACAAAAGTAGAAGAGGAAGAAAGAAAGGAGGAGAAGGGAAGGGATAAGTCATTACCTTTGGTATGGAAGTTCTTCCATGAAACCTTGGACCTCATGTAATAAACTATAACAAAACATAGTAAAAATTAGCAAATCAATAAAGGAATATCAAAGTAAAAGAGGAAGGGAGGAGGAGAAGGGAATAGATAATTTATAATTATCTTCCTCATGGAGCTTCTTCCATAAAAGTAAAACTTGAGCCTCAATGAGGATGAAACCCTAAGGGAGAAGGTAGAAGGGAGGATAAGAGAAAAGAGAAAGAGGGGAAATGAGAAATTAATGAAAGAGTAGGGTTTGAGTGTTTTTTATGAGGAAAAATAAGATATTTTAATAAAAAATAGAAATGACCCCACACTTATGAGGATTGCAACTAGTTCTTATTTTTAGCCCTGAATCTTTCTTAAAATTCTTTTCAAAAATCCCCCCTATTTATTTATCTATCAAGGAAACAAGAAACTTGCTGCAAAACCTAATGCTATTACCAATGTTAAACCCATTGCTAATGGTGCCAACTTTAATGCCATCTTATGAAATGGAGTTGATTTTTCATAATAACTAAAATAAAACTAAAAAAGACACTAAAAACATAGTTTTGTTATAGTGAATGCTCATAATTAAAAAAAAAACCCACAAAAGTTCAGACTTAGAGGGGTGATGCTAAACTTAATATTTTGAACTTCTACAACTTATAACAACTACTATTTTATTTTTTATATCATTTCCGTTCTTCCTTTTTTTTTCTTGCATTGCATGAGTAAATAATCTATTACAATACAAAATATGTTTGATATACCATGTATATGGGCTAAGAGTTCATTTTCCTCAGACGTAAGGAAATATGCTAATGGACCAAGACCTAATTGCATCTGACAAGAGTGAAAGTCTGCCCCTTACAGACCATCAACGAGTTATTTTAGGTGTTGTAGTTTTCCTTGAAAAACAATGATGACTCAACTCGCATTTGTGGATAGAAACCAATGATGGTTGTGCTCACTGCTAGTTTGACAACTGAGTTATGATAGGTTTTGCCATTTTCAAAAAGATTAAGAATAAAAAACCACCAATTGAAAAGGCAAGAAAGAAATTGAAATGACAATGTAAATGAAAAGTCACTATGGTGTAAATGCAAGCTTAAATGGACTTGGAAGGTTAACAAAAGTATTAGTTTGTTATTAATACATCTATTATTTTAATTGTCACAAAATTTGGACCCTCCTTCGTCTTGTTGATGACAATCATGATAAGTTGATTGAGATGTGGTCAAGTAGTAAATTAGTCGAAATTTTCCATCACTAGTCCACGTTCATTTCTCAAAGTGAGGGTGCCTTTGGTATCTAAAATTAGGAATCCTTAGAGTGACATGTCCCATAACTGATAATCCATTAAATCCAAATCTCAAATTTCGATCCCGGTAGATCCAAATAAATTATGAGAGTGGGATAGTGGGATTTGAGGGGACTAAGTCCTCAACTTCACCAAAAAATAAGGGGTGTTTTTTTCAAAACAAAAAGAAAAAAGGAAAAAAAGACATTGATGAAAGTAATATGAGTCGTTTTATTACATTAAAAATGTTAAATATCGTGTAAACTCGTCAACATAACAATATTGTAACATTATTTAGAAATCTGATTTTATGCATTTGAATAAAACTTCATGAATGTTTTAGTGCATTTTCTTTGATTACAATGCAAGCATTTTTGAACTTTCATGTTTTCCTTGTTTATCAAACAGAAATTTTTCACAAGCATTGAATTTTCACTTGCCTTCAATTTATATTCACATCAATCTATAAAGTGGTAATTATCGAAATAAGATTTAGTAATGAATGGAAAAACCATGAAATTCCAATTTCTTAAAACCCTAAACAATATGGCTTGAAAAATATTGAACAAAAGTTGGTTTTTTCCAATAAAAAATGTTTTCATGGTAGAAAATAGACAAACCATATACAAATTTTTTGTGATTAAAGAGATTTATAGTGCATTGTCTGGTATGCAGTGAAAAGTAGATGCCTTTTGTAAATTACCTTGAGTCGGGTACACGATTTAGTGATGTTAACAACGATGTAGATGGTGGACCCCAAAAATACAATGATTAAGTAGTAGTAGATAATAGTTGAGATTTTTTTGAAAATAGGTGTTTCTATTTAACACAAACAAGCATGAACTACTCTATCTTATATCTTCAATGAATAGAAACGTCTTGCCACATTATGGAAGTCTCGCTTTGATGGAAAGGCCATAAGTGGATGATCCAATATGAATCCTCTATAAAATAATATCTCTTTTAATTTTCAAATACAACATTTTAATGTTGCAAAGTTGAGTGAATAATCCAAAAATTCTTGGAAGATGGAAAATAAAAAAAAAATCCAACTTACCTTTGTAACCTCTTCCTAAGAAAAAATAAATCCCCCCATCAAATGATGGTTTTCCCATTTGGGTTTCTACCATATAGAAATATCTATTGTTCAATGTGATTGAATCCTCTCTACTATGTATTTTGTTCTTGTTCTTGTTTTGGTTCTATTAAACAATTGCTAGAATGGAGTCAATCTCTGATTAATCTAATTGCTTGAATATTAAGTAATCCACAAGCACTTCCCTAGTATGGCATAAGCTTTCCTTTTATTAAATTGTTGTACAAAAACACTTGCAACACTGCATTCCTCAGCATTGATTGGAACATTTTTTGAATGATCAAATCGCTTGGATAGTGTACCCATTTGCTATATCCATATGTTCATATGATAGATTAATTCTTTTTGGGTGTATATCCCCAATCCTTGATTGTTGACTCATTCCTTTTGTATTTGATGTGTAAACCCCAACCTACAACATATCTACCATTCAATGTTATACCCACTCTTAATTATATATTTAGTGAGCACCAATAACCATTATGGAAGTCTTTTTCAACCATGCGTTGAGTCACCAAAGGCCAAGTGAATTATAGTTTGTAGAAGCATTAGGAAGGCTATAACTACATATATATCTCCCTCAAACATGTGAGTGTGGGCACTTGATTAACAACCATGTGTATTGGCCATCGCCTACCACCAATGTTGAGTGGAGTTTTACTTTTTATTTGCTAATTGAGTGTATCTATTTTTTGATGAGTTGTTTGAATCTTAATTGGATGACAACATAAAATGTAGAGTATGTCATTTATTTTGTCACAACAAATATATAAATGTTGAATTTTGTTATTACATATTAGCTATAGAGTGCATTGTTTACACTGTATGACAGTGAAGCAAATTTGAGTTCTTATACAGTTCATCTTCGCAATTCATCAAACCAATCAAGTCTTGAAGCCAATTAAAACATAGTCCACTTAAATCGATGGACGAGCATTGGATCTGGAGCAAGCCTAAAAACCCAAATATAAAGCAAATACCAAAGTAACAATTGTTTATTCCACAAAGTATCTGTGTTGGTGAAACAAATAGACCATAAACCTATCGCTTCCGGATCAATGGAGGGTATCTATTTTGCCAAAATCATTTATAAAAGTTAAACTTGACCCCACTTGTTTTTCACAAGCATATGCACTCACAAGCACAAGCCATTTACAGGGCTCAAACCGTAATAAAAGCAATAACAACATCGCTTTCAATGACATGATAAACCACTCTTACACATTTATGAATATAAGACAAAAAAATGTTGAAAATAAAGGAACCAAATATGTATTTAAATATCCATAAATAAGGACAATAACACAACATGTTATCGTTGCTTTAAGTTCACACTTCGTGTACTCTTCAATATTCCAACTTCTTCTTCTCCACACATTAATCAAAATTTTACGATAAATAGCAAAACTTCAATATTCCAACTTCTTCTTCTCCACACATTAATCAAAATTTTACGATAAATAGCAAAAATCGAAAGTGACAGACACAAAAAGTTGTTCATAATTCTACAAGACATAATGGTGTAGTATCGCTATACAAATTATATTTCAACAAATATAAGGGAAAGCTGTAAAACATGATATCCTTAAAATGGGTAATTGATAAGAATTTACTACCCCAACCCGTACAAAATTGACAAACTCTTGGAAAAAATTATTTAAAATGAAAAGTAATCAGCAAACAATTTAACCTTTTTAGGTTATTCAAATTTAATAAAATAGAGGCATAGTATACGAATTTTTATAGCTATAAGGGTTAGCTCAATAGGGGAGGTAGGGGAGGTAGGGAAGGAAGGTGTGGGAGGTTATTTTCATTTTTGATGAAAATATAGTGAATGCTTACGTTTGAGGACTTGGAAAAAGATTTAACAATGAAGCAGAATGGTTCTCACTTTTTTTCGACCTGTAACTGGCAGGGCAGTCTAATATTCCAAAACTCATCATCTTTGGAGACTCAAAACAGGTTATTCAGAAAATGAGATCGAGCTATACTCATGGCTCTGCCAACTGCAGAAGAATCTATGATCGAATCCGTTGTCTAAACCATATCCCACAGGTCACCTATTTTCATATTCTTAGAGACAACAATAAGCTCATCGACAAACTTGCCAATAAGGGGGCCAAGAACAAACTTGGAATGGTCACACTCAAAGACTAAACCCACTACTAAAAGCATGCTCCATAGTTGGCATGATTTTTTAATAATACGGTTGGGGGGCATTTCTCCATGGTCCTCTCGCATGCCATCTCCCCTTGGTGACCGTTCAATCTCCACCGACATGCGTCCACCACCTTAGACAAGTGGTGTGTCTCTTCACGTGAAGGCCTTTAAAGCTCGTCCTGCACGACAGTTCCCCGAGGCATTGAGTCAACCATCGGCACAAACCATGGCATATTTCAAAGGCATTCCCCCTCATTTTTGTACGAAGCTTGATGGTTTGGTGAGTGGAGGTGAGAAAGGAGGCAGAGTTAGCTTTTCAAATGATGGAGCACTACACCTTCAAAACCTGTTTGAAGGCTTGGTTAGTGAAGGTGCCAAGGGTCGCCGAGGCAGTTTGGCTCATTTTGGAATCCAACAGACCCAAGATTCGCCCCCAGCTCTCTTGCGGGCTCCTTGCAGCATAACCCACTTCTCAATGGCGAACAAA
>LPNX010147216.1:0-13888 GCA_001517045.1 Pseudotsuga menziesii
CGGTGGACGGGCCTCCTGTGGAGGACGTACCCATGATAGGTGTAGTAACTGGAATAGTGGCGGATGAGCCACCGGAGGTCCCTATGATGGAGGGGTTGGGATTCATGCCAGCCATGGGGCTAGTGGGGGCGGTGTAAAGAGTGTTCTCGAAATCTGGTGACGGAGTTCTATGCCGCTGACGAGTGGGGTTGAGTGACAAGGCTCGAGGTCTACGGTGATGACGTGTGGTGTCAAGTGAACCGTGCTGTGGGGGCTCGCCTCTGAGGCGAAGAGAATGTCTCGGAGAGTCAATGGTGACAAGTGGTTTTCAAATATGTGGGTAGTAGTGTCGAAAAAACAACTCAAAAATCCTAATGCAACCGTGTGTGCAGAAGGAGAGTTCGAAAAACAAGGCACTCAGGCCAAAAAGCAACTCAAAACACCTACTGTAACTGCGTGCTACAATAGGCGGAGTGTCAACAAAGTGGTCAGAATACCAATAAGCAGTCGGTTTCCTAAAAAGAAAAATCGGTGGACTCACTAGACCAAGAGGAGGTAAGGGAGCATGCAAACACCTAGCTAATGGTATTATGACTTAACTAAGTATATCCTCTGCAAGGTGATGAAATCCAAGTCAGACAATATAAGTAGGAAAGTCAAATGGCTAAAGTATCCCCCTACCGGGAGGGACACCGGGTACGCAAACCTAGAAGAATGGCAACTAAGCTACCTCGTTCATGACACGTCCAGAAAGGTGAATCTGCCGCTTGGTCCTTTAACCGCAATATTCTCTATACAGAGATATTCCGAGAACTGCGAAAGGTATCCCTTCGGTTACTGAATGGATTTCGGTATTCCACTCAGACTTCCGGAACCAATCTCATGACTTCAACCCTCCTAAGGGAGAGGCCCTCTGACAAAATGGTGGTGACCGTGTCAAAAAATACTAGGGGATTTTGGTTCCCTAAAGGACAACAACTATGTCTCACGTGTAAATAACCGAGGGGTGTTATTTGAAGCCTATCCCCCCGATCCTACCTAACTACAAGATTCTTTTGGGTTCCTCAAACGAGGTTATAGTGTTTGTTGAGTTAGATAGATTTTAAGTCTCACTTTGAATTAGGGGATAGAGTGTGTGCATGTGAGGTTGTGAATCCTAAAATAACAATAGCAATGTATGAAAAACTTTGGAAAACTTTGAAAACTTTGCAAACCCCTTTTTTTTTTTCTTTTTTTTTTTTGAAATAAAAAATGCTAAATTTTTTTCTAAACAATGCTGTAAATAAAGGACAGAAATGGCTGTACGGCTGCAAGTGGGACAGGTGGCTGTGCAAGTGCAGGAAAAAGGGAGGCAAAGTAGCTGGGTTTCGGTGTAGAAACAAGGGAAAAAAACTGTTCGTGGACCGCGGGTATGGGGCGGACTCGCGCGGTCGGACCGCGGGTTGGAAGGCAACAGTCGCGCACAGATCGCGGGTTTAAAGGAAACAGGCGCGGTCTAGGTCGCGGGTTTCGGGCTGACAGCGGCGATCGGAGCGCGCCTGTGTAATGAACAGGCGCGGTTGGATCGCGACTGTGGGCGAAAAAAACGTGGTCGAGATGCAGGAAAAAAGGCTGACAGCGGCGAACTGGTCGCGGGTTAGGGCCTGAAATGCGCGGTCGGAGCGCAGTAAACAAGGCTGACAGCGGCGACTTGGTCGCGGGTTGGGGCCTGAAATGGGTGATCGGAGCGCAGTAAACAAGGCTGACAGCGGTGAACTGGTCGCGGGTTGGGGCCTGAAATGTGCAATCAGGCCGCGGTTGCGGAAAGAAAAAACGCGGTTTCCGGCGGCCGAAAACGACAGCCGAAAGTACAGTACGGAAAAATAACAGTAAAAAGAAACAGCGGAGTCGCCAAAACTGTAGCTAGGGTTTTCGCCCTAGCTTGTGCTGATGAGCACCTACTAAGGAATCTGGAATCCTTAGTAGCAGTTCAATAATGTAAATAAAAAGAGACTGAAATGAAAACTAAGCTAAAGCAGTAAAAGTAAAGAACGCGAAGCAAGAACAGTAAAGCAATGTATAATGGTAATTTTTTGATTAATATTACCTCCAATGAGGAGGTGGGTGGAGTCCGTTGCGCTGATCCGATGTCGGTGGCTCCGAGCTCCAAGCTGCTCCTTCTCCTTCTCCGATGGTGGAAAATGGGCCAAAAGGGTTCTCAATGGTGAAAATAGCTTGATGGTAAGCTAGGGTTTCACGAGATGTTTTGGCAGAGTAAGGGTGCTTATGACTGTGGATGTGAAATTAGGGGTCTCCACCACTTATTTATAGTTTTTTAGTGGTGGAATGCTAGCCCATGGTTTTTGGAAACCATGTGGTTTAGGGCAGCTTGTTTAGGGTTTTTGCTGTTTTAGGGTTTTCCTCCTTTTTCCTCATTATTTTTATTCCTTTTCTTCCTTTTTGGGGATTTTTGCTATTTTTAGAGGAATTTTGGTTATTTTTGGAGGAAAAAGGGGTTTTTGGGCCTTTTGGAGGCATTTTAGGCCTTTTGTAGCATTTTTAGATGGTTTTATGGCCTTTTGGAGGCATTTTAGGCCTTTTGGAGGCTTTTAGTGGGATTTTCAGGGAAATATGGCAGGCAAATGGACAAATGAGCCATGAAATGGGGTAGATGAGGTAGTTAACCATTTTTGGGTGTTAACAGAGCATAGCATAAAGAAAGAAAGAAAAAATGTCGTAGGAGGACATACCTCGACTAGATGCGGTTGTTACATTGGATTGTAGTAGTTTCACAGGTGAAGGAATCAGATAAGAAATATATTTAGAATACAAGATATTTCAACTTGGTGAAGTAGCGAAGAGCCTCTGTAAGAGGGTTACAGAGCTAGAATTATAGAAATCCTAGTACACCTCCAAAGGTCATTAGAGGAAATTTCAACTCAAAATGGGCCTTTTAACTTTAACTCAAATTCCATGTCATCATGTGTTAGCCAATGAAATTGCTTTAAATTTGAAATACCGTATAGGTCTTAAACACTTTTTTAATATAAATTTGGGGATAGGTATCATAAAAAAAATTACTTTTTTTGTTTGTATTTTCGACATATCTCCCTGTGTTTTTACTCAAATTTCGATCGAGAGAGATTGTTGGATGTGGAATTAAATTCCACATCCAACGAGTACCCACTCGACATACTTTTGACAAACCTCGCTACCCCAAAAACAAGAAATACCTAAAAAAATGCATGACATCATCATCATCACGTTTTTCAGGTATTTCTTGTTTTTGGGGTAGCGGGGTCTGTCAAAAGTATGTCGAGTGGGTACTCGTTGGATGCAGAATTTAATTATGCATCCAACAAGCTCTCCCAATCAAAATTTGAGTAAAAACACGAGGAGATATGTCGAAAATACAAACAAAAAAGTAGTTTTTTTTCTTTTCTTCCTCCAAAATTAATAAATATTATTTTATTATTTAACTATTATTTTATTAATTTTTTTTAGGAGGCCCATTTTGAGTTGAAATTTCCTCTAATGACAAGAAGAACAATGAAAATCAACAACTGAGGCTGTGACAAAGATTGGAGAAGAAGATGAACTTTATGTCAAGGAAGTTGAGCAAGAACATGGGAATATTTGATTGATGATGAAGAATTAGAGCAGATAATAGAGTAGTTGCATGCTGCTAAGGCAAACTTCAAAAAAATGAAGAGCGGTCTAAAGAAGCTTTCGACAGTAGAGAAAATGGTGAAATATGTCGACATGAAGAAGCTACAATAGAAAGTAGAAAAATTGCGAACACGACAGCAAAAGAGAACTAATCGGGTCAAAAAAATTTAAGAAGAAGTCAAGAAAGTTATAGGTCTTAATCAACCTATGCATGAGAAGGTGCAACAATATTTGGGTTTGGTAGGATTGAAAACTTTGGAACACATCAATTCCAAACTTGTATTGAAGTCAGTAGAAGAAGAATTGCGTCAGGAAACTGAATAGGTAGTGAAAATATTCCAAGATTTTCAAAGAAAGGAAGCAATTATAGAACTTTCAGAATGATGTGGCTCAGGATGAGTCACAGGTGAGTGTTTGAGGCTTGTTGTCCCTAGGAAAAGTCAAGAAAAATTCTACCAAAATTTTTCTCAGAAAGATGAAGATTCTGGTCGCGCGATGGAAGAAGTTGTAATAGAAGAAACTGCGATAGAAGAAGCCGCGATATAAGAAGTTGTGGTGGAAGATGCCGCGACATAAGCAAATGTAATAGGAGGAGCCGTGACAAAAGGAACTACAACACATGAGGAATAAAGTAGTAGAAAACCATATTTCAACTGATTTTGTAGGAAGAGTTAATTGGACTAAAAGCTTGCTTTTAGTAATAAAGCATGATTGTATTTTGGGTCGATAATGCCTATTTTTTAGAGATAATTGAATGTATTAAAATAGAAATACAAATTCTTGACTGGTAGTTGAGAATTAGTCGAAAGTTGAATCAAGAATTGTAAAAGTGTAGAAGCTTATAAAAATACCAACCTAAGTTGTGTGTGGATTGGTTGTTAAGAGGGTCAAGAGAGTGGTTTGGAGAAAAATCATAGAGAGAGTTGCTTAGTCAGAGTATCAATCCAGGCTGTGTGCGGATCGACCATTCAGAGAGAGACAGAGGCCAAAACCAGAGAGCATGAGAGGAGATATGAATGTATGAATTGTAAATAAGATCAATGAAGAGTCTACAAGATGAGTGTGTAGACCAAAGGTGCCAAACCAATTCTCATGCCAGATGAAGAGCATCTTTGTGGTTTTTCCTGGATGGGTTTCCACGTTATATCTTATCTATATGTGTTTAATTTTTTATGTTGTGTCAAATGCATGTTTAATATCAATAATCCTAACTAAATGTGTCGCACAAATTTAATGGTAAATGAACTTATGTATGTGTCACACCTATACCGAGTTAACATATGTTAATGCTTTATGGTTATGTTGTCATATATTTTGATGGAATCATATGTGTTTGTATTGAATGAATGTATGAGAACATAAGTATAATTCTCGGTTTCGGTCGAGTGATATGATAGACTTATAGAGTGAAATCCCTGACATAACTGCAGAAATGTGGTTCTGGAAGTCCCCATTAGATATCTCGGGTGAGATTACATTTGCATCGCAGGTGTTTTGATGGAGTTCCCATATGTCGGGTTGATATCTTGAGTCTTGTTGGCGAACAGAGGGTATGAACCTTGGTTTTATAGAAGTTAGGACAACATGTTGTATGCATGTATGATGCATTCCAATATTGAATCACACAAATCCTTTGAACTCTTCCACTATATGTGGATGTGTGCATGGATTATTCTTTACAATATCCCTAATTTCTTTACCTTACAGGAAAAAATAGACATTGTTGTCTATTTGCCTTCACGTGATTTGTGAAAACCACATGTTTATATATTTGAATGCTAGGAAGGGTCTTATATTTATGTCAAATAACTAGATTCCATCTTGTTCCTTCCAATCCACAAGACCAATACAATTTAAAAACCAGGTATAGTGAAAAGGGTTACCTTTTTCTTGTGCTTCTATGCAGCCATCGATAAATTCGTTCAACATGAAGGTTGACTAGCTCATTTGTACTCCTACAATGCAATTTTTTCATGGCCTCTATGATTGTTTATAATACTTGATCTAGTTGACTCTTTTGAAAGATATTGCATACCGGTAGTTGGTATGTGAATCTTACTTCTCTATCCTTTATTTATACGACTAAGAATCCTTTGCTATCTTGCTTAGTTCCATATTTCTCAACCATCTTCTTTCCAAGGGATTTTTCTTAACTTCGGTCAATAAGGAGATTCACTTCCTCCCTAATGGATGGTAGTCATGTGATTGATTCAATTAGTTTGACATCAATGGAAACCATTTAGTACATCCATAGATATCTACCATGCACTTGCAATAACAACAATTTTGCATTGACTTTTACTTGTGGGTTTTTTCCAAAAAATGGAATTTCCAACATAACCAACATCTCTGTGCTTGACAACCCTTTTTCCTAGGTTTGGACTTCCATAACAATTGGTGCTTTTGGAAATGGACTAATTGCCTTGTTCAATTACTTCTCTTGGACCAAACCAAGAAACTTCTCAGAGTTGGTAGGATCATAATTTTCAAAGGAAAACTTATATAGTTGTCCGTACAACCCTTATTCAACTATTAGATATTCATATTCCTTTCGTGTTGGAACTTTTGGGTCTTCAACATTTGGCATATTCACATGTGGTGCATCCATTTTTCTATAAGGAATGTAGTCATACGTAACTTCAATAGGATTTTATGAATATACATTAGGATTTAGTGTAGGTTCTTTTGGCACATATACTAATTCATTATTTATTTTGCATTGTCTCTTGGGTGCCATGACTTTCAATCTTCAACCTATTCCTTACACACACTCAATTTAGTAATATTTCAATAATCATGGATGAGTTTCAGACTAGATGAATTCACTCCTTATAAATATCTCTTCGCCTTATCGTATAATTAATGCACTTTGTGCTTTGAATATTTTACCAAGATTTGGTTTGTCTTTGAAAACTAGAATTTTCCGAGTTCCTCAATATTTGCTTGATTTTTTCTAGATTTAGTTGATCGTATGTTGCCATTTAATGTTGATATCACCCAGTAATTAATTGCCACTATGAACACTATTTTACTAATTCGCAATTTCTTCCCTTTCTGCCGCAGTATTCTTGTGTGCAAATATTTTACTGGAACTGATTTGTATGTTTGAGGATTAGTCTGGAGATGAGGTGTAGATAGTTTGATCGTCATAACCTACCATTCATTTTTCCATTTGAAGAGACTTGACCATTCCTAGGCTACCAATATTCCTCCTCCAATTCATACATTCCTTCCCTTTTTTATTTTTTAATTCATTACAGCTTTTATAAAGAATAGGTTGGAAATCCTCACTTGTCTTATTTTTCCAAAATTGATGAGATTTATCATTTTCATAATTGTTTCCAATTTTATTACACTTGTAACAGATTATGATCTTACCAATGTTTCTAGTATGTCCCATCCTTGTGCATTTCCAACATGGAGTAACTTCATGTAATTCCTTTTGTTTCGCAGTGCATACTTACATTTTGTCAATGCTATCCTTATATCCTACACCGAACTTGTTAGTGGGTGAGCATTGATTCTTAGTATTTCATTAACACTATTGTACTTTATCAAACTTGTCATTTGTCTTAAGTTGGGTTTGTAACCTTTCACTCCATGAAATTATGAATTGGTGCAACATTTATCATTACTTTTGATTATGCCATGTGACAGTATAAGTTTGAAATCAATGATAATATTAGTGTTCATTGTGATGGATAAAGAAGGTGGTGCAATTGGGAAAGGGCATAAGGGATTGGGTGAGTGTGTAGGGTATGGAAGATGTGGAGAGGGTTGGTGTGGATTGTTTGGTGGAAGGGTATGCATGGGGGAAATGATAGTGTGAGAAAGTTCGTTTGGGAGTGGAATATAGATGTGTAGGCGCAGGGGGGGGGTATTGTAGGCCAGATACAATGTGGAGAGTAGTTGGTGTATGGTGGTGAGGGAGTGGAGGGATAGAGTGGCATGTGGTAATGGGTGATGCATGGGAATGGATATGGGAGTGAGCGTTATGCATGGTAGAGAGGTGAGAATGATGCAAGGAGGTCGATGTGTGGTGTTTCATGGAGCAACGTTGTTGAGAGGTAGTTGCAGGAGCAGAGTCGAGGGATGAGTGTGGAATTATAATGGTGGAGTGTGAGGGAATGAGAGTGAAGAGGGAGAGGTCACATGGAGAAAAAAATGAATGACAGAGGAATCAAATCTCTCTGATACAAGATGAAGCTGGTAGTCCATGTTTAGTATTAATTGGGAGGACAATTCTCCAAAATACATAAGAATATATATAGAATAATAAATAATTGATGAATGAATGATATTTTACAAGATGATGGACCATTATTAATATGGTTTGGGAACCTATGTTGAGGAGTCGTGTCCTCTTGATTTCATTTTTAATTGCTATTAATTAATGAATATTAATGAATATTATTTATTATTTTATGTTTGTAATAAAATTAAGGTTTTCCAAGGGTTATGCTTATTTCAAAATTTCGGCCTCAAACCCTACCTTGAAAAGTAAGTTATTTTTTAATAATTGTAGAGCTCTTTATGGGGTTAATGAGATGATTTTTTTTAATTGTATTTTTAGAGGCATGCTTCAACATCTTTAAATAACACAATGATTTTTTGCTCAATAGGTAAACCTATGGTTTCAGAAGCATACATGCAAAAAATGCAAGTGGTACTAAGTTACATTGTTGGAAACCCTTGCAACCTTTGTTGGTATCCCTTTGAGTAGTATTACTTTAAACAACACCTATATATGGAATTTCACTTCCACATGCCCTTGGGAATATTGAAATTCCCCTAGGTGTAACTTGAACCAACCTTATTTAAATTGATCCACCATCTTGTTTCTATAGTAGACCAAGAACAAAACCGAGGGAGATCACTCTCTAGTACCTAGCTAGTCAAGTAGTATGGCTAAGTCCATGATCAAGCCTCTTAGTTAGTGCCTTGATATATTGTCCCAAGTACTACTATTTGGACCACATATATATATCAAACAACTATAAAACTTGAAACTCCCTCATCCTTAGCACCCTATAAACCTTACTATCCCCCAACCACCCCATTGTGGAATGCCCTTCTCTTTATTAACCACTAGGAATGACCCTGAAAAACATGAATAGCTACTCTATTGCCATGAATATTAACACATTACTAGATGACATTACAAGACTCTTCAATACAAAATCCAAGAAAATGATGACCACCATATGGGAGAGATTCACCAACTTTACGAAGAAATAAGAATCCTAGACCAAAAGTTGGATTAAAACTTGGAATATATATATATATATATATATATATATATATATATATAAAGTACTAGCTCGGTTGTTACCTCATGAATAATCCCTTGTAATACATCGTAGAGTGATCCACACTAAGAAGAAGTATATCACATGTGATTGTTTAGCCATAAAAAAAACTCTCCAAATATACACAACCATAAAGTGACCCTTCATGGATAATAACGCTTGAAATTGTTTCCCTAAAGTGGACTTGAAAAAAGTTGGTGGTTCTAACCCATCAGGATGGGTTACGCAAATGAAACATTACTTATCACTTCATGGAAATTGATGACATGATGAAACTTATGGCAGGGGTCTTTTATCTAGATCTAGAATGATGGAAATGGTGGGAGTGGCATAAAAAATCCTATGGGAAACACATTTCCCAGAGTCTATTTTTTAAGGCTCTCAATGCTTGTTATGAGTAATATACTCACCATTTGGTCGGGTAGCTTACCCACCAAACATGGTTAGTCATATAATTTATCTCATACTTTGAGAAATTATCCATCAATACAGATAAATTAACATATTATCTCTATAAAGAATGTTTCATTAGTCATTAGCCTCAAAGAGGCAATTAAAGCACAAGTCAGAATGCAACATCCCACTACTTGGTTGGAGGCATCTCAAAGGTATTTGAAAGCAGATATGATCGATGCAAAAACCAAAAAACCATCTTTCATTTCCTAGTCACACCTTAGACATGTCAATTCCTCAAGCAAAATTCCTTTTGAGCATGTTCATTTCTGATTTCAGTGACTTGGTGGATGGATTGGGGTTTGCTTCCAATGGCCAACATTTAGGAGAAAGCTTATGATTTTGGTGACTTCCATGAGTGGATGTATTGGAGTTCACTTCAATTGGACAACAATTAGCAAAAACCATCCAACCTATGGTGATAACTTATTTAATGTAACGTGTTTGTACCAAATTTTCCCAACATTCATATTATGAGGACCCTGCAGCAAACAAGTAATCAAAATACACGATATAGCAGCAGAACTCAAAATCACTTTTATATTAATCGCAGGACACTTCGAGGGGGCAACCTCCTTTGAGCAAGCTCAATACAAAATAACTTCACGGTGCCTTCCTTGGCCTCAACACACAGTTATATACTAAAAATAGGCGCCGATACTATGGGTCAAAACCATGGGCCAATATAAACTATGGATCAACAAATACTACAGGCAGCTTACAAAGCATATGCGCCCCACAACAATAACACAAACTATGGATCAACAATTACTATGGGACGACTTACAAAGCATATGCGCCCCACAACAATAACACAAACTATGGATCAACAAATACTACAGGCAGCTTACAAAGCATATGCGCCCCACAACAATAACACAAACTATGGATCAACAATTACTATGGGACGACTTACAAAGCATATGCATCCAACAATAATATACTAACATAGTAAATAGAAGGATTGACATGGGTTCCTAACATCCCCTCCCCCTTAGAAAAAGCTTTGTCCTCAAAGCTTTAGATGTGGAAATTGTCGCTGAATCTGAAGGAGTGGTTCCCACATAGCATCCTCGGGTTGCATTTCGTGCCATTGAATTAAGATCTCTGTGATAGAGCGAGAGCGAAGCTGACGAGTGCGCTTATTGAGGACAGCCTTCGGCTCCAAAAAGATGGATCCTTCATTAGCCAGTTCTGGTAAAATAGTTTGCCCTTTGATGTTGGTGCCAAGAAATTTCTTCAGACAAGAGACATGAAATACTGGATGAATGTGGGAAGAAGGCGGAAGTTCCAATTTATAAGCAATAGACCCAATCTTCTGAAGAATCCTATATGGCCCTTAGAACTTTGGAGCGAGCTTATGACGCCCTTTGAGTTTTAGTGAGGATTGCTTGTAAGGCTGGAGACGAAGAAAAACCATATCACTGGCTTCAAAAGTGCGCTCAGAACGGTGCTGATCAGCTTGTTGCTTCATGTGATTTCTTGCCATGTGAAGGTTTTCACGCAAAATGCAAAGAACCTCATCGCGGTTTTGAAGGACCGCGTCAATTGCCTGAACTGGAGAATTGCTGGGGGTGTAAGGAAGAAGAACTGGCGGTGCCTGACCATAAACTGCTTCATATGGAGTCATTTTAGAGGCAGTGTGGTAAAAGGTATTGTACCACCATTCAAGGAGAGGGAGCCACTTTTCCCACTGATGTTGTTGGTCAGAGGAGAAGCAACGAAGATAAGTTTCCAAGCATTTATTGATAATTTCAGTCTGACCATCCGTTTGGGGGTGATAACCTGAACTCATCTTCAGTTTGGTGCCAGTGTGGTGAAAGATTTCTGTCCAAAAATGACTGGTGAAAGTCGCATCACGATCCGAGACAATGGAAGAAGGCATTCCATGAAGATGAAAGATCTGGTCCAGGAAAATTTGAGCAACAGAAGAGGCTGTATAGGGATGGCTAAGAGCACAAAAATGACTATATTTGGAGAGGCGATCAACCACAACCAAAATCACAGTCTTCCCTCCAGATTTAGGGATCCCGTCAATGAAATCCATAGAAATATTTGTCGATATCCGGGTAGGTATGGGCAAGGGCTCGAGCAATCCCGGAAGGGGTGTTGTTTCACCCTTATTGCGCTGGTAGGTATCACATTCAGCCACCATCTGTTGAATTGTCCTTTTCATGCCCTGCTAAAAGAAGTTGCGCCGTGCCCGTTCATACATTTTGAGAAAACCAGAGTGCCCCGCTAACAGAGAAGCATGGATTTCATAGAAGATAGCTTGTTGAAGAGCTGTGTTCTAGAGAAGCACCAGACGACCCTTGTATCTCAGTGAAGCACCATCCCAAGAGTAATGTGGGACAGCAGAAGGGTTGTTGTCCAAGCGTTGGATGATGTGAGATAATGAAGAGTCATTGACATAACCCTGTTGAACCGATTGCAACCAATTTGGAACAGGCATAGAAATAGCGGAAAGAGAACCTTGGTCATCAAATGTGCGAGAAAGGGCATCTGCCACAATATTGTCCTTACCCTTCTTATAAGTGATCTCATAGTCATAACCCATGAGTTTGCTAACCCATTTCTGTTGTGCTGGGGATGATACACGCTGTTCTAGGAAATATTTCAGACTCTGGTGATCAGTCTTGATGCAGAAATGATTCCCTAAGAGGTAGGGTCGCCACTTTTGTACTGCATGCAAAATAGCCATCATTTCCTTCTCATATGTAGAGGCAGCTAAATTCTTACCGGAAAGGGATTTGCTAGTGAACGCAATGGGGTGTTCATCTTGAAGGAGAACAGCACCAAGTCCATTGCCGCAAGCATCACTCTCAATAGTGAAGGGCTTGGAAAAATCAGGCATAGCTAGAACAGGTGTAGTACACATAGCTTGTTTTAGCTTGTCAAATGCACACTCAGTAACATGTGTCCATGTAAAAGCATCATTTTTCAACAGAGCAGTTAATGGAGCTGGAAGCTTCCCATAATCCTTGACAAACTTGCTGTAGTAGCCAGTCAACCCCAAAAAACCACGAAGGCTCTTGAGTGTCTTAGGAGGCGGCCAATTGTTCATGGCAGCGATTTTGGCAGGATCCACACGAACCCCTTGTGCTGAGATAATGTGCCCGAGATACTCAACTTCCTTTTGGGTAAAAAAACATTTAGACATTTTGGCATGGAGATGATGATCAGAGAAAAGTTGCATTTGTTGGAGATCCAAAGGAGTAGTGGGGGCCGCTGATGGTTGCGTTTGAATGGAATGGAGCTGAGCGATGACACCATGGGAACTCTTCTTAAGGAGTTTTTCCATGCGATGTGAACTGATGATGCTGAGAGACCCTGGTTGTAATCCTTTCAATGTGTGTTTGTGTCCATCGGGGGAGAACTGCATCCAAAGTTCAGCAAAATCCCATAATATGGGGCCAAGTGTGTGCAGCCATTGAGCGCCCAAAACCACATCACATTAGCCTAAGGTCAAGGAAAACATGTCAGAGCGGAGGTTATAATATCCCATAGAGATACACACATTACGACACTACCCTTTGCAAGGTAAGGTGCCCCCATTGGCAACCATGACTTCAAAGTTGGAGCAAGGATGGATAAAACAATCAGCTTGTTTGGCGATCCGAGGGTCAATGAAATTATGAGTGCTGCCAGAATCAATCAGTATTGTAAGAGGAAGCTTCTTGAAGTAACCTCGTACCCGCATTGTTTGGGGGGAAGTGACTCCAGCTAAAGCATGGAGGGATATCTCGGGCTGGTCGTCCTGAGATGGAGGGTAAGTAGGCAGCTCCTGAGTGTCAACCGAAGCATCCATTGTATCGAAAACTTCTTCACCAATTTGAGAGGCAGGTGGAGAATCCACATCCAAGAGATAGAGCTTTTGTTGAACACATTGATGACCCCGACTGAATTTCTCATCACAATTATAACAAAGCCCTTTTTCTCTGTGTGCCTGCATCTCTGTTTTAGACAAATGCTTGATTGGAGGTGAGCGAGGAGCTGGCGGAATGGGAGGTCGTTGAGAACCCATATTTCGGAAGGGAACAAAAGAGGATTTGGAGCGCTGTTGGGCTGCCATCTTGTCTTCTACCAACTTAGCCAACCCCAGGGCTTCCATCATTGTGTTGGGACTGAACATTTTGACCTCAGAGCGAATTGCATCCTTTAGACCACTGATAAAACAACTCCGGTAGAAGTCATCAGGTAATCCTTCAGTGTGATTAGCTAGTTTCTCAAATTCAGTTTGATACTCTTTCACAGTGCCAATTTGGCGAAGTTTAGTGAGGGCTCCTGTGAAGTCATCAAAAACACTAGGACCAAATCGGTGCAAAAGGAGCTGGCAAAAATCAGGCCATTTTGGCTCTTCATGAGCCTTGATGTACCAATGATACCATTGAAGAAATTCCTGTTCCAAATGAAAGGAGGCAAGTGGAACTTGGTGGACATCAAAAGTATTATGAAGGCTGAAATACTATTCTGCACGATAGATCCATCCAGTCGGATCA
>LPNX010147216.1:14992-38902 GCA_001517045.1 Pseudotsuga menziesii
ATTCATATTCCCACCAATCAAATGGAAGAGTAATAGTGATTAATGTTCGATTAATTAGTAATTTGTTAGTGCATAATAATGCACTATGGGTCACAAGTTAGCAATAGTTTTTAAAGTTTTTGGATCAAAGGGTTTTGTTAGTCATAAAGTTCATGGTCATTTGGAGTCATAAATTCAAGTCATGTGTCTAGTCAAGGTCTTGGTGTGGTTATACTTCAAATTTTGGTCCTAAAAGTATTTTTAAGTGTGTTGTTTTGATCTCATGTTAGTCTTTTATTTGTCCTAGAGAGTCCATGATCCAAAATATTTGTAAAGGGCTAATTGAAGGATATTAATGAGTCACTCCTTAGTCATATCCCTAACTATTAACTCATGAGTCTTAATCATAAGAAAAAGAGGTTGACATTGGGTTTTCAAAACACCTCATGTAATCATGTCTTTTGGATATTCTTCAAGGGCTACAATGAAATCATGATGGCTAGGTATAGCGCATGCTGCGAAAAGCTAGGATAATTCGCAACAAAAGTAAAATTGATGACATAATCACTTAAACTTGTTTATCATATCATGATTACATGTTAAAAGGGTCGTTTTAAGATGTCAATTTAGTTTTCTGGCGTAATCATGATTGATAGTTAAGTTTAAAAGTTCACTGCAAATTCCCCTATAAATTCACAACGACTGGTCTTGTCTTATCAAATTATGTAAAATCCAAAGTTCATGTTATTTAAGTTTTAGAAGTCAGTTTTTGAAAGTGAATGATGATCTAAAATCCAAGTCATGTTAATGTTGCAAACTGTCCAAAAGATTAATAGCACAAGTATTATCTTTCAGGTCAGTTTTGGAAACCCTCCAAATCTCATCATTGCTCATGATTTTTTTCTCAAGTAGGTGATTTTATCTTTAAAAATGACCTATAATCCATTTCCCGTTTCCAAGCCTCACTTGATCATGAGTTAAAACCTGTTTCAAAATCACTTGTTTTTCTAGCTCGTTGCAAAACAGGTTCGTTGCAAAAATTCCAGTTCGATGCAAAATTTTCTACTTGTTGTGGATTGACTGAAATCTGGAAAATTCCCGAATCCCTATGATTTTACTTACTAATAGAAAATTTTTCCCTTTGTGCATTTCCTCATATGCAACAAATTCTGATGTTTCCATAGTATTTCCCAAATTCGCTCCAAAACACACTCGCTGCGAAATTTTCCATTTGCTAGAAATTCCCTTCACTATTCCAAATTCCTTAGGTGTTGATTTTCTCTTTGTTGTTGTCAATTCCCCTGTTCTTGTTCTGGACTCTACTCATTTCCCATCTTCCCTATTGTAAGGTTTTCCATTACACCAAAACTTGCAGATGTTGATGAACATTTGAAACCAAGCACAAGGTCCTATCAGCACGAGTGGCGGTTAGTCCACTTTTTTATATTCCCAGAGGTGCGATGGTTATACCATGCATTTGTACCAATACTCCAACACCCCTCCTCCGGTGTAGCTCGGGGGAATTGAACCCGATACCTATGATCTGATACCATGTAAGGTTTGTCATTCCACCAAAACCTGCATATGTTGACGAACATTTGAAACCAAGCACAAGGCCCTATCATTAGGAGTGGCGGTTAGTCCACATTTTTATATTCCTGGAGGTGCGACGGTTATACCATGCGGTTGTACCGATACACCAACACCTGTCACTATGAAAATTTTTAGGCTATTGAATTCCCATTTTGCTGTGAAATTCTTTGGGTTTACCATTTCGCAGCGTTCCCAATTCGCTACAAAATGTGCAGGAATTTGGTTCTAGAAGCTTATATAGTGCATTTGAGGATCCCACTTTAGCATTTGACTGAGAGGATATAAAGGATACGAAAATATTGATAAATCATGAAAATCAAATTTTGTAAAAAATGCATTGGTTGCTTTAGAATGCAAACTCTATTTTTTAGGAGATAGGTTGATTTTCTTAGATATTTTGAAATTTTGTACTGTTTTTGGAAGATTGATGGGATTTGAATCCTTCTAAGACTTATGTATTAATGTCTATATATATTAGTGAAGAACAATGATGTAGGGGTTGGTTCAAGTGGTTTTGAGAAGAGACTTTTGGTTGTACCTATGTATTTTAATATAAAAAGTTTTCAGATTGAATTTGTAGAATCATTTTCTCAAGGATTCATGTATTTATGGTTATATGGTGCTACGATTCCCCTTATGCATGTTTTTCATGTGTTTTTATTACATTGAATTCCATTTATTTCAAGTGTCTAGTTCAAGGTGATAGCTTTAGAATTCATTGATCATTGATGCTCTAAAACTGGTGTAATTAAATACTCCACTTACTTCCTCTAAAATTATACTTTAAATTCATCCGTAGTCAAATGATTCAGGTGTAATGGATTGTTATCTTATTAACTTCTACTTACCATACTATATATTCAACCATATTTACATAATATTTCTTGTCCTTAACGACTTTATGTTTCCTTTAGTCTAATCGTCTATTTGTTAGTATTGACGGTATGGCCAATGGTTTTTACCACCTCAACTCAACCAACAAACATTCTAGAAATTTGTTTTATCTACAGTTCTAGTCACTTTCCAAGTGCGCTATAATCAGAAGTACTATTGAGTCAATTTCAGTAGAGAGATCCCTGTCTAGTTGGAAAGACCAGAATCCAACCTAAAGTAGGTTTGAAAATGTTATCTTGGGGATTTTTTTGATACAACCTAGAGAAATTATGAAGTGATATCTTCTTGGTACTATTGTTAGGGAATCAAAAGCTCTATCCTCTTTGGGAAAGAATGATAATGTACAGTATTCACCTGGAGACAAGCAATTAGACACATCAACAGGATGTACAGGAGACTCAAATTTCAAAGAATCCAAAAGTTCGTAACATTCATGGTGACAAGCAGTTAGACACATCAACAGGATGTACAGTATTCACCTGGAGACTCAAATTTCAAAGAATCCAAAAGTTCATAACATTCATGGTGACTACATTGTTCACAGAATTCAGAGACTAAAGTGTTGATCGAGTTGTCTCATCAAATCAAGATGACAAGGTATGTGGCAGATCTTCTTTCTATTGAAGGTTTTAGAGAATATTTTGATATGTTTGATGATGATCAGGTTGATGATGCTTTCTCAAATTTTTTTCCTATCTATTTAAATCACTACAAATGTTCTTCCAAACATAAGATCAATTTTTTAGAAACATTTGTTGAAAAGTTTTAGAAAGATATTGAGGTCTTAGAAGTAAAACTATAGTCCCAATATTTTCAATATCAAAGCCAGTATTTTGAAAATCTATTCCAGGAAAAACAAGAAGAGGTAGTGTTTCCTCGGGTGTCAAAATTAAGGAATGTTTTGAAAATTAATAGCTGAAACTATATGTTGAAAAATAAAGTGCATTTTAATTGTCCAACCATAACAATCAAATTACATAGTATCTCGAAGATCAACAAACAAAACATATCCTCTATGATCTCATAGCTGACTATATGGAAGGATTTTCCAGCTTGAAGTTGAAACTATGTTTTCACTATGAATATTGAATATATCATCATTTCACATTACTGTTACATGATTTTGATCTTGTTGAAGCACAGTCATGCAGCCTTAATAGTTGGACAACTACTTGACTGGTTGTATTGGAATTTTGGTATCACTTGATGCAGTTCTTTAAGAAGGTTAGAATAGGGTGGTTATTTGTATATAGATAAGCTTGTTGGGTAAGCACTTATTTCATTTTGATCTCCGACAATTTTTGTTCTAGTTGCAACATATTTTTTAGTTTGCAGTGATGGTTTGGTTTCAGTTTGTGTATATTTCAGTTTTTAGTTGCAGTAGTATTTTCAGATTAGGTTTGGATTTCATTGAGATCAATTTCAGGTCAGAAAAAGAGCAGGTAATAGGTGCCAGTTTGCAAATTTTAGCTTGGGACCATACTAATAGGTCAGGAACTGGAACTGTTGGGTTCTTGATGCCTCACAAGGAGGACAACATCCCCAATGGTGCCAATGTTAGTGTATAATAATGCACTATGGATCACAAGTTAGAAATTATCTTTAAGGTTTTGGGATCAAAAGGTTTTGTTAGTCATAGAGCCTATGGTCATTTAAAGTCTAAAATCAGGTCATGTGTTTAGTCAGGGTCTTGGTGTGGTCATATTTTTGGTCCTAAAACTCACTTAAGGTTGAGTTATGGTCCTTGGTCTCACATTAGCCATATTGTTGTCCATAATTTCATAAGTTAGTCTTTAAAATATGCCAAGTCTTTAAAATATGCTATGTGAGTCACATGTGCTTAAAGTCACTTTAAAGGATCATTAAGAGTAATTATGACTTGGTTTAGTGCATGCTGCAAAAAGCTAGGATATTTCGTAGTGCAGGTATTATCATGCCATATTTGGTCAAATCTAAATTTCATGTCATGTTGTCTCCTCGGAGGTTGATTGCGCCCAGAGGCGCTCTACAGCCCAGTATGGGAGAGATCTTGTAACGTTAAGTACTTAACGCTATTTTTATTAATAACAAATAATTTTTTAAATTATAGGCCAAAATAAATGTTGGCCAGAAAAACCACCTAATATGGGAAGATGTTGTAATATTATTCGTAAAAAAATTTAATTATCTGTAAAGAAAATGGAAGATGTTGTAATATTCCTACCTAACAAAACAATAAAAAAGTAAAAATTAAATTATCCATAAAAAATGTGGATCACGAAAAAACACAATATGGGGGAGATGTTGTAATGTTCCTACCTAACAAAAAAATAAAAAATAAAAAATTGAATTATCCGCAAAAAAAACACAATATGGGGGAGATGTTGTAATGTTCCTACCTAACAAAAAAATAAAAAATAAAAAATTGAATTATCACAAAAAAATGTTGGCCTTGCACATGGTTTTAAAACCATGTGCAAGGCCTTCTAAACAACCCATGGTTTTATTGGACATGGTTTAGGAGGGCCTTCCAGATGGTTTTAAAACCATGTGCAAGGCCTCCTAAACAACCCATGGTTTTATTGGACATGGTTTAGGAGGGCCTTCCAGATGGTTTTAAAACCATGTGCAAAGCCTCCTAAACAACCCATGGTTTTATTGTACATGGTTTAGGAGGGTCTTGCAAATTGTTTTAAGACCATGTGCAAGGCCTTGCATATGGTTTTAAAACCATGTATGGAGAAATGTTGTAATGTTCGTTCCTAACAAAATAAAATAATATTAAATATTAATAATAAGAATATTATATGTGGACCTTAACTAAAAAGATGTGTCTTCTGGTTTGAATGAAATCAATGGATACCTAAGAAAAGATTTGATCCCTCTCGACGCTTGATAGAGCCTACGATTTGGATCTACGCTGATTTAAAGATACAAAGATCAGTTTTAAAAGTTAATGATGATCTAAAAGCTAAATTAGGTTAGTGCTATGAATTTCCCATAGCGCAAGTCTAATTTTTCGGATTAGTTTTAGAAGCCCTGTAAATCTCATGCTTAGGTTTTTTCGGATTAGTTTTAGAAGCCCTGTAAATCTCATGCTTAGGTCATTGGTTTTCTCTTTTAAAATTACCTACAATCCAATTTTCCATTGCCAAGCCTCATTTGATCATAAGTTAAAACTCACTGCGAAATCATCTGCTAGTTCGCTGCGAAATCCCTACTTCTTGTTAATTCCTATTCTCCACGAAATTAAGTCTTATCTATGATAATACCTTGTCTCTGAAAATTTTCTTGGCTACTGTGAATCTCCCCTCTTCCTTGCAAATCCTCCATTTCCCATTTTTTTTTCAGTTCACTACGGATTACACAGATCACTGCAAAACATTTTGCTGTGAAATATTCCATATGCTCCAAATATACTTCATTGTTGAAAATTCCCTAGCTGTTGAATTTCTATTTTCTGTCTCTTTATATTCTATATGCTATCCATTTCCCATCTTCCATTTTGCTGCGAAATTTCCAGACACTACGAATTACCAAATTCGTTGCGAAATACACAGGCAATGTTTCCTACAGGTAAGCTCGACTGTTTCACGATGATAAAATAGAAAAGGAAGAAGTATAATAAAGATGGATATGTGGTTATATATGAACCCATATTAATTTGATAGTCATACCCATCTATTGTTGAAATGTTTCAAAAGGTTGGTTGCTTAGAGTTTTGCCAGAGTTTACAAGGAGGGCATATGGAGAGATCATGGTTTCAATTTAGGTATCAGCTCATCAATCAAAATGAAGAAAACGAAAGGAAAGAGAATTCACAGCATGCTACTCGCTTTGAATTTCCCATGAACTAAGTATTTTGCAGTGTGTCAATCCGCTGCGAATTAACTTATTATTTTCAGGATTTTCTTGTTTTAGTCATTCACTTTGGGCATGCTTCCCAAACAAATCACAAGGATTTTTTTATTATCAACAATGGAACCAATAACAAAACCTTCTATCATGTTTGGCACACGTGTCATGAGTTTGGAAATTCAATTGAATCTTTATGGAATAAGCTAGCTATGGAGCAAACCTCCATCCATCCCTCCATCCGACGGAGGAGGAGCAAAGTCAACGTTGACTTTCTGACTTTGCTCCTCCTCCTTCCGATGGAGGGAGGTTTGCTCCATAGCTAGCCCACGCCAATCTTTACAAATCATTTTTCCAAATTTAAAAATTAACTGATTTTATCTTTTAGTCATCTTTTTTGGGCACAGATTCCGATAGTATGGAGAAGTATTTTAGGAATCCAAAAGAGTTTTTTCTTAGGAACGAGCTCATATACAATTTTCTTTTTATTTTTTCAAAATTTGTTGTGATCCGAGAGATACAAGTGGATCGATGAGCATCATTTTTCCATAACTTGAGGCAGATTTGCAATGCCGTGTGGAAAAGTTCTAGATGTTTTGGAAATTCAACTTGGAGGACATCCAACTTGGAAAGAGTGATCCCAACATGATTTGGATAACAAATTTTAAATATTTCTCTATCAAATCCCATGATTTTCTCTTAAGTTATCATATTTCAAGTTGTAAAAAACAAGATCCTAAAAAGTGGGAATTGTATAGATTTTATAATTACTCTTTTTCTTAGTTGTTGTAACTTTCTCTTATTTTTAGCTAAGGAAGGATTTCGAACTCCTTTGTATTGGATATCATTTTTGTCTATATATTGTCATAAAAATCATTTGTAAGGGTTTGGTTCGAGTGGTTTTTAGAAGAGACTTTTGGTTAGGCTATACATTTTAATACAAAAAGTTTTTAGATTAAACTCACGTAATCATTTTCTTAAGGATTCATGTGTTTATGTTTGTCTAGCACTGGGTTCCTCTTATGTATACTTTTCTTATTATTTTATTACATTGAATTCCATTTGTTTTAAGTGTCTAGTTGAAGGTGATAGTTTTATAATTCATTGATCATTGATGCTCTAAAATGGTGCAATTAGATACTATACTCACTTCCTCTAAAATTAATTTGAAATTCATCCTCAATAATGTAATGGATTGTGTTATCTCTAAGGTTTTGTTGAGGCCTGGAAATTCGCTGGTGGCAACAGTAAGGGATTCTCCCCAATCAACGTTCCCAACTAGCCCGTTGACTGTTTGGAATAGGGAATCCGTCCGGCTTGCGGTTCGGCTACCGTAGGTCAAGAAACAAAACAAAGGCTTTACCGGTTGCGGCCCGGCCCACCGAGTTTTTGTATTTTGACTTTAAGAAATGAAATGCAAGTGCCTAACTAAATGCAGGGTGATCAAGGTGCAGGGAGCGGTCACAATGTGATACGCAGGTTCTTACCTCTCGTCTTATGCTCGCCAACAACCAAATCAGATACAATAAGAAATAAACTAATTATCTAATCTATCCCTAGGGAGCAAGGTTATCATTTTGGGTGAGCAATACATTTTTTGCACATGCACTATGAAGAATCACAGATAGTTGGTACTTCTTTCAAGAAACATGAACACTTACAGATATTTAAATAACCAAATAGCTGATCATTTTATAACAACATTTATTATTCATAGTGAAAAATATCTCAGCAACTACTGAAGAACATTCAACAAGAACATAGGTTCAGAACATTAAATACCCTTACAGTAAATGAGAACACAGCTCAAAACGAAATAGTTTCTCTTCAACATTATTCATCGAGCTGCATTGATACATTCCACTTTTCACTCTCTCCAACAGGCAAAATTGCAGTTTCCTTTGCAAAATGAAGTAGTTCCTCTTACAAGCAAATATTTACAAAATTTTCCAGGGCCAAAAGCCCCTACTCCATCCCACCTTCCAATATTTAAGCTACAATTACAGAGCGTTTCGTTTTCCAGACGCATGGTCTTTCAGTTACTCAGATGCTTCACATTCCTTTCTCTTGTTTGTATGCGATCATGAACCCACTTGATGACTGATCCGTTCCTCGAATCTGCCTATTCATTGTTCTGGATTTCGCCTTTTTACTGCCATTGATCTCCCCGATGATTCCCCTAGCTTCAGTTCTACTTCTTCCAAAAGGTTCGGTTTTCTCCATGCCACAGTAGTTTGACCGCTTTCTCGAACCAGCCTGTAATCAATCGACAAGTATCATTTATTGGAGAGGCGTTACAAGCAAACATCTGACTCTAACAATTGAACGACTATGCCTCAAGGAAACAGCCTGGTGTGTCTCCGGTTCTGGGTGGAAAAAGATCGAGCCTTGGGAGGGAACCTATAAATCGGCGGTTGAAAAGATTCTACATCGGACAGGACAAGACTTCAGGAGCCGCAACGGCGGAGGGTTGTAGGGACCGGGAAAGGCTTAATCGGACATCGGAGGGAAGAGTGCTTCGGGAGCCAGAACGGGTGATCCATCCGCAACGGCGGACGGGACAAGAAAGCGACGAGGGCGGGAGAAGGCTTAGTCGGGCGTCGGAAGACATTCCAATCGGGAGCGGGATGGATCTCCCAGCCGCAACGGCGGATGAGTTCGGGCTAAGGGCAAGCGGTCGCAGGTTAATACGAATCGGGCGCCGAACTATTCCGGGAGCCGCAACGGCGGAAGGGGTAAAAGCAAAAGCGGTCGATTTGCCAGAAAAACTCAAGCGATCGAAAACTTTCAAAAAATCAACGACAGTCCAAGTCCATTATATCTTCAAGTCGACAATCCATCAAATAACAGCTGGCCATCTTAAATTTAACTCTGTAATTTGCTGCAAAACTCAAGCACGAACAGAAAGTAGAGACGGGCTGCGCGTAAAATGTTAAAAAATATCAGCATTTAAGCATGACCGAAGAAAAGTCAAGGATGAAACAACCTGAAGCGAAACTTAGTTATAAGGAGGGGCCCGAAATTTAAGAAATTTGGGGAGAAAAAGTTGCTGCCGCAACGATTGGCGATTACCTGGTGAACCTAGATCTCTGGGTGATTATACTTTGAGCAACAGACTGTTTAACCAAAATGCGTCTAATGAATTCTTCTAGCCATATGGATTTTTCAACCGACAGAAGTGTGTACCTTAATCATTGATGATAGTCCATTGGGGAAAAGGAAAACCAAGACCTTCAAGTCCAGATAACTCTGTTGATGCCAGAAAATGAGTTTCATTATTACCTCTGTCTTTAGGTAGCTAACCGTGTGGACACCACAGGATTGTAGCGGGTGGTGAACAGAAATGTTCATTTGTTCCTCATTCCCATGCCGTTTTAGCAACTTTTGTGCTTTTAGACTCTTGTTCCTTTCTTGCGAATCCCCCTGTGTGCCTTTCTTATTGAATTTTTATTCAGGATCCTCTATCCCATAGTGCCCTTTTGTGTGAGTGGTGTGCTTAATGTTTCAGCTCACGGACGGAGAGGATCTTTTGGCAATTTATTAATTATGATTCAGCTTTTGCTTTGATGCATGATGCTTTCAATAGGAATTCTGGCTCTTATCAGTCTTTTGGCGTTTATTTCCTGGCATGGGATCATTTGTATTTAACATACTGTTCACCTTGCTCTTTTCTGTGGGTCCTCCGTTATCACCCCTTAGACATTTTAGGTGTGAAGTGGATGGAGCCTCAACATAGTATTCTAGACTCTTTGAATCTGGTTTATCTTGCAGGGATTAAGCAGGACTTCAATGCACACAGAGATTTCGAGAAAAACTGCTAGACTAGAAGAAACTCAAACAGCAACACACAGTCTGACTACTCAAACATGTCTACCATTCCCAGAAATTTTGGTGTTTCTCAAATAACCACGAGTTAACTCCCTTTATTTAAACCAATAGACTTAAATTCAAACAAAATGAAAACATGACTCAAAAACAACCACACATCTTATTTATATACAAGACAGGAAACTCAAAGACAACTTCAAGAAAAATAAGGCTTGAGAACCAAACCATTGACTGACAGGTTCTCCTCCCATCCCTGTAAATCCTGCAGCTTATAAGTAGTAGGGCCAAGTTTTGCTTTGATCTGAAATGGGCCTACCCACAATTGTTGGAACTTAGTATGCTTTCCCTTCTCATCATGGGGATGATCTTACTTGAGAACAAGGTCTCCCACTTCCAAATCCTTTTTCCCAGCTTTATGTTTGTCAAACCATCTTTTAACTATCTCCTGCTGCTGTTTAAAACGTTCTCTAGCCTTGGATCTGGCCTCCTCTGCTTTCAGAAGATTATATATCCTTATTTGGAGAACCTCATCATCCGACCCCCTAGACTCTTGGGCTAGTATGGAAGCTGGTAGCATGATATTGGGGGGCAGGATGGCCTCCTTACTGTACACAAGGGTATAGGGTGACACTCCTATTGCAGACTTGGGGGTGACTCTGTCAGCCCACAGGGCATTGGGTAAAGCTGAGTGCCAACTTCTCTGGTTTTCTATGACAGTCTTCTTCAGAATTCTAATAAGGTTTTTATTAGATGATTCAGCCAGGACATTCCCTTGCGGATAGTAGTTAGCAGAATAATGTAATTTTATCCCTTTATCATGAGCAAATGCAGTCAATTTAATTGATGAGAAGTATTTAGCATTATCAAAAACTAACGAAATTGGAACTCCAAACCTGGTCATGATATGATCTTGTAGGAAGTTGATGACTTCGTCTTCGTTTATCTTGCGCAGTGGGATAGCTTCGACCCAACGGGTGAAATAATCAGTAGCAGTAAGAATGTACTTGTGCAGCAGGGAAGAATTCGGTTTTATTTCTCCAATAATGTCCAGCCCCCATTGTTCAAATGGTTCCATGACCATCACAGGCTTTAGAGGTGCTGCTGCTTTAGGCTGTCTTCCACCGCATCTTTGACAAATGTCGCATTTTCTGACATGTGCATGTGCATCTTTAAAGAGTGTAGGCCAATAGTAACCAGCTCTAAGGATTTTGTGGGCTGTAGTGTCGCCTGAATAATGTCCCCCAGCCGGACCATCGTGTAATTCAGACATTACTTTCTCAGCATCCTCTTTCTCCAAGCATCTTAGGAGGACTCCATTGTAGTTCTTTCTGAATAATACGCCTTCTACGATTTGGTAGGAAGCTGATTTCAAACGCAGAGCTCTCCTTTGTTTTGAACTCCAATTTTCTGGCAATAGCCCTGACTGCAAGTAATGCACAAGGTCTCTGTACCAGGACTCAGGAGCCGTGAATAAAGGACATACATCCATTACATGCAATTCGGCTTCATCTTCCCATGCTTGTTCTTCGTTGTTTCTGCTTCCAGTCATCAATTTGCATAATCCTTGACCTTTCACTATAGAGGCTGGCTTGAATTCAAGGTCGTATTCTTGAAGGGCTGTTACCCAGTTGCCCCTTCTTTCTCCTAATTCTTTCTGAATGAGAAGGGATTTTACAGCTGGGTAAGGGACTATTACCTTGGTTCGATTTTTCAATATATAAGGCCTGAATTGCTTCACTGCCTTAAATACTGCGTAAGCTTGCTTATCAATGGCTGGGTAGTTTAATTCAGCCCCTTGAAGCCCAGTGCTCATGAAAGAGATCGGGAATTCATCACCCCCGTCCTCCTTTTGTGTAAGCACGGCTGCCAATGAATCATCGGATGCAAAAGTGTACATAATAAATTCTTTACCAAAGTCTGGACTTTTCAGGGAGGGCGCATGTGCAACATTAGTCTTGATTTTGCTGAAAGCAGTCTTTTCAGTTTCAGTCCACTTAAACTGTGCATTTTGCTTGACCATCTGCTGCAGTGGCTTAACAGTCTGGGCAAAATCAGGCACAAACCTTTGTACGAAATTTATTGTTCCCATGAAGGATTGCATTCCTTTTTTATTATGGGGCATAGGGATTTGTTCAATGGCCTTAATTCTTTCTGGGTCTATAGATATACCTCTCTTTGAGACTATATGCCCCAGTAACTTGCCTTCTGTGACTGCAAAAACGCACTTCTTAGGATTGAGGGAAATGCCATATTTTCGGCAGCGTTCAAAAATTTGCTTCAGGTGGAACGCGTGCTCCCCTCTTTTCTTTGAAAATATTGTGATGTCGTCCAGGTATACCACAACACTTCGTCCAATCAGTCCGCGGAAATATATGTCCATAGCTCTCTGAAAGGTCGCTCCAGCATTAATCAGTCCAAAGGGCATTCTTCTATAGGCAAAAGTTCCCCACTTGGTCCTGAACGTTGTCTTTAATCTATCCTCTTTGGCTACCAATACTTGATTGTAGCCAGAGAAACCATCTAATAATGAAAACAATTCAGAACCAGAGACCATCTGTAGCAATTGTTCCATGGGGGGCACCGGATAGTTGTCTTTATCTGAGGCACGGTTTAAGTTTCTGAAGTCTACGCACAGTCTGATCTCTCCTGACTTCTTTCTGACTGGTACCAGATTTGATACCCACTATGAGTGTCTGACTTTAAAAATGATTCTGGCATCCAATAATTTCTTTACCTCATTTTGGATCAGCGGTTCCAGTTTTGGATGCATTTTCCTCAAGGGCTGCTGATATGGCTTAACTCCCGCCTTGATGGGAACAACGTGTTTAATGATGTTGGTATCGTATGTTTTTAAATATTGGTATGTCCAGGCAAAGACATATTTGTACTATTTGAACAAACTGACAAACCTATCCCTTTCGGCTGGTGAACAACATTTGCCGAGGTTCACAAACTTAGGATCCTCTGAGTCCCCAAGTTTATCAGTTCGAACTGTAGGGTTGAGTTGTGCGTCTTCACATTAGCGGGTCTTCTGAATTTTTCATTCAATTCAAACATCTTCTCTAACGTTCTGACCCCTTTAGGGACGAAATTGTCAAATTTCATCTCGGCTTGGTGTTTTTCATCATCGATAATTGCCCCTTTGAATACCTCCTCATTTGTTAAACATTCTATGATTTGCTGGTCATCATCGAACACCCTCAGATTGGTGATCATATCCGGTACGGAAGGCCTGAAAAGAAATTCAACAGTACATCGATTATTCAAGGGAACAAGCCTGGTGGCCGAAGTGGCCAATAAGTCAGCTGCTGCGTTCCTAATTCTTGGAATTGAGATAATGTTGAATGCATTAAAACATTTAAGCAGGTCCCATACCTCATTCTGGTAAGCTTTCAAGTGAGGGGAAATACAGTGGATTTGATTCCGGATTTGTTTCACAATGATTTCAGAATCCCCAAAAACTTTCAAATTACTTACCTTCAATTCAATTGCTTTCTTGAGACCCTGCACCAGCGCTTCATATTCAGCTGTATTGTTAGTACACTCAAACTCTACTCTACATGACAGGAAATGTTTATTCTTCTGTGGATCAATAAGGACGCAGCCGGCCCCTGATCCTTCTAAAGTCTTCGAGCCATCAAAAAATAAAGTCCAAAAATCACTAACTACTGAAAATGAATCTACACCTACTGCTAAATCTACTATTTTACAATCAATCTCATCAGCCTGAGAAAATAGAAGGGGATCAGGATGGGTGTCAGATGTGTCATTGGCCTCTTCCGCTTGATAGTTCCCCGGTTCCAACTCGAGAAAGTAGTTTCCCAACACAGATTCAACTGGTACATTCTTCTCATCCAGTTGAGTAACATTGTACTTCATGTGAGGTTCTCTCAACACCTTAATCTGATTGGGACTTCCTTTGTACGGCAACCACAGGTGCGACCAATCTGAGGCGAAATATCCATTCAATTTAGCTAACCAATCTCTGCTCAGCACCAGGCCGTAAGCGTCTGGTATATCAGCCACCACGATGTTAATAACTTGACATACTTTGTCATTGGATGCCAAATGGATTAGAACGTCCTCCATCTCACCAATTAACTTAACGTCTGTCCTATCCAATTGCACCACCCTCCACGTGGTTGGCTTAAACTGCCCATTGATTTTCTTACATACTGATATGGGCATGACATTAATTGACGCCCCTGAGTCTACTAGACAATTGTGAACGTTATGATTAAAAATTTCAAATGTCAGGAGGAAGGGTGGCTGTTTAGTTTTAGACTTATTTCCAGTGCTAGCTTCTCCAATTTCTTCTTCGTCCAGAGGTTGATTGTCAGCGGGCCGCTCCTCTTCTGATGTTTCCAGTGCTTTCAACAACCTTTCTTTCTGTTGAGGTACTTTGCACATTTCAAACAGCGGGACGTTTGCCTTTATCTTCTTTAAATCTTCAACAACGTCATATTCAATTTGTTGTTTAATGGACTGAGATTTATCAGCATTCACCTTTTCTTTGTTTAGTTCAGGCAGCATTCTGTTCTGCTTAGGATCTTGGCTGGTAATGGTGAATTCCAGAGTGTTATCAGCCACAGATTTATCTTGAAATTTCTTCCTGATATTTCTTTGCAGCCTTCTGATCTTTGGGAGTAAAATACTGTCATTGCTAACCGTCCCTTGACTTCTAGTTGTCACGTTAGCCTCCCTGATATCTTTGTGTTTTTTAGTTATATCTTCTTCTGCATCGAGTAAGGAGACAGAACTCCATAATGCCATAGTTTCTTCTTCCTGTTCTTTTGTAGAAGTAGAAGCAACACTTTCTTTCCTTTCATCATCATCTTCTTTCGTTAATCTCGAATCCAACATCTAATTCATGACTAACGTCATTGAATTTATCCATTGTGGACAGTTCCTTTCGGAATGAGGTTGTTGATGAAAGGTACAGAAATTTTCCATTCCTATATCCGTCAGATTCATGGATGCAGTTTTTTGAGGAGGAGGTTGGGGCTGATTATTTTCCTCCCTTTTCTTATAGTATGGCCTGTAGAATTTTTGGGCTTCCTTTTCCTTCTCCAAGTCTATGATCTTATTAGATAGCTTTTGCATCATTTTGGCCATATTCTCCAGGTCTGGCGACTTTTCTTCCTTAGGCTTAGCGAACAATAAGGTCTTCCTTCCTGCGCCTCTTTCTCCTGATTGCTCTGGATAGTCCTCAATACTTTCTCTTTCTGCTTCCACCACCTCCGCTTATTCATAGGTCTCTGTCAAAGTAGGCTTGGCCCTACCCTTTGCAAACATGGTCAAATCAGGACCCAAAGCTGAAGTATAGTATTCAATAAGTACTTTGTCTGAAGGCTTATCTGTTTCGGAAATTTTTTTTAGATATGCTGCAAACCTTTGTGTAAAGCTGTGCACTTTTTCTTTTTTCTCTTTCTTCAATGCACACAGTCCTTTCATGAGGGCAGCGTGAGTCTTTTGGACTGCATACTTACTTCTGAACATTCTCTCGAAGGTATCCCAATTTGGAATAGAGTTAGCGGGCAATCCGAAATACCATGAGGCCGCAGCTCCTTTGAGGGTATGAGGGAATAATCTACAAACCACATCTTCATGTTCTCCCACCCTTAATCCTTCTATAGCCAGATAGAAACTCTGCAAATGATCATCTACTAAAATCTTCTCATTGGGGTCAAATTTAGGCAACAACTTTTCGAAGGCTTGATGTAGGTCATGCAAAGGCGGGGTCAGATTTAGAGGTGATCTGGCTCTCCATGCAGGTGGTGGTGGATTTGGTGGGTTGGGAGGAGGTAGGTTGGCGTTAACGCCTGCCATGAGTACAGGTGGAGAGTGTGGAGGTGAACCAACAGGGGTGTGAGTAGAAGAACTGTAAGGGGAATCTGGGCCTACCTGGTTCAAAGGTAATTCAACCTCCTGCAGAGCTGTCTCTACAAGTTCTTCCCAGTATCCAACCAGCACTGAGTCTTCTACTACAGGATGGTCCTTCTTCTTGTATTCTCTTCTAGGCAATTCGGGAATAATTGGAAATCCTCCAATCTTCTTCACATAAGCACGGGTATGTCTTCTTAGGTCATTAACAATTTCGTTGCGAACGGGATATAGATACTCTCTTTCTTCTTCTCCCGGAATTGGATTGCGTGGTCCGCTACTTTCAGAACTGTAACCAGTGGAAAAATCTCGGGAAAACAAGTTTCCGCAGCCAGCCATGCACTGGCGGCCCTCCTTCTAGCGCCAAAACTGTTGAGGCCTGGAAATTCACAGGCGGCAACAGTAAGGGATTCTCCCCAATCAACGTTCCCAACTAGCCCGTTGACTGTTTGGAATAGGGAATCCGTCCGGCTTGCAGTCCGGCTACCGTAGGTCAAGAAACAAAACAAAGGCTTTACCGGTTGCGGCCCGACCCACCGAGTTTTTGTATTTTGACTTTAAGAAATGAAATGCAAGTGCCTAACTAAATTCAGGCGATCAAGGTGCAGGGAGCAGTCACAATGTGATACACAGGTTCTTACCTCTCGTCTTATGCTCGCTAGCAACCAAATCAGATACAATAAGAAATAAACTAATTATCTAATCTATCCCTAGGGAGCAAGGTTATCATTTTGGGTGAGCAATACATGTTTTGCACATGCACTATGAAGAATCACAGATAGCTGGTACTTCTTTCAAGAAACATGAACACTTACAGATATTTAAATAACCAGATAGCTGATCATTTTATAACAACATTTATTATTCATAGTGAAAAATATCTCAGCAACTACTAAAGAACATTCAACAAGAACATAGGTTCAGAACATTAAATACCCTTACAGTAAATGAGAACACAACTCAAAACGAAATAGTTTCTCTTCAACATTATTCATCGAGCTGCATTGATACATTCCACTTTTCACTCTCTCCAACAGGAAAAATTGCAGTTTCCTTTGCAAAACGAAGTAGTTCCTCTTACAAGCAAACATTTACAAAATTTTCCAGGGCCAAAAGCCCCTACTTCGTCTCACCTTCCAATATTTAAGCTACAATTACAGAGCGTTTCGTTTTCCAGATGCAAGGTCTTTCAGTTACTCAGACGCTTCACATTCCTTTCTCTTGTTTGTATGCGATCATGAACCCACTTGATGACTGATCCGTTCCTCGAATCTGCCTATTCATTGTTTCGGATTTCGTCTTTTTACTGTCATTGATCTCCCCGATGATTCCCCTGGCTTCAGTTCTACTTCTTCCAAAAGGTTTGGTTTTCTCCATGCCACAGTAGTTTGACCGCTTTCTCGAACCAGCCTGTAATCAGTCGACAAGTATCATTTATTGGAGAGGCGTTACAAGCAAACATCTGACTCTAACAATTGAACGACTATGCCTCAAGGAAACGACCTGGTGCGTCTCCGGTTCTGGGCGGAAAAAGATCGAGCCTTGGGCGGGAACCTATAAATCGGCGGTTGAAAGGCTTCTACATCGGACGAGACAAGACTTCAGGAGCCACAACGGCGGAGGGTTGTAGGGACCGGGTGAGCGAAAACACGGGCGAAAGGCTTAATCGGACGTCGGAGGGAAGAGTGCTTCGGGAGCCAGAACGGGTGATCCATCCGCAACGGCGGACGGGACAAGAAAGCGATGAGGGCGGGAGAAGGATTAGTTGGGCATCGGAAGACATTCCAATCGGGATCGAGATGGATCTCCCAGCCGCAACGGCGGACGAGTTCGGGCTAAGGGCAAGCGGTCGCAGGTTAATACGAATCGGGCGCCGAACTATTCCGGGAGCCGCAACGGCAGAAGGGGTAAAAGCAAAAGCAGCTGATTTGCCAGAAAAACTCAAGCGATAGAAAACTTTCAAAAAATCAACGACAGTCCAAGTCCATTATATCTTCAAGTCGACAATCCATCAAATAACAGCTGGCCATCTTAAATTTAACTTTGCAATTTGTTGCAAAACTCAAGCACGAACAGAAAGTAGAGACGGGCTGCACGTAGAATGTTAAAAAATATCAGCATTTAAGCATGACCGAAGAAAAGTCAAGGATGAAACAACCTGAAGTGAAACTTAGTTATAAGGAGGGGCCCGAAATTTAAGAAATTTGGGGAGAAAAAGTTGCTGCCGCAACAGGTTGTTTTTTCATTTTTATCCTAGGGTTTTATAAATTTTTTACTATGATGAGTTCATTTCCTTACTTTTACCTTGTTTTATACCTTTGAATGTCATAATTTTTATATTTTTTATTATAATTTCTTTTGAAGGCTCAAATCATTGATTTAAAGCTATGAACCTATATTAAGAGCAAGAGGTTTTATATTATGAATTGGATTTCATAAACTGGCATCACTCCTCAAATTGGTAGCATTTCTTTAGAGTATTCCATTGATGGTTTTATTCATTAGTATCATTTGTTGTAAAAAAATATGGCAACGAAACTATGGTATATGGATGTATGTAAACATATTATATATTTGACAGGCTCAGTACTATGATCAATTATTATTTCTTAAAAACAGTCCTGTCTAAATAATAATTTTCTACATCATGTCACTCATCTGATCTTTATATGAAATCGAGGCATTTCGTGTAATGAATAATGGTATTGAACGATGACAGTGTTGACAGTGAACAATAATATTCTATTGTTTTTCCCTAAAACTTGTCATGTTCAAGAGAAGGAGGAAAACTGCGTTAGGTTAGATTTTATCTGACGTTTCTCCTGATGATGAACCCTACTTTGTGGTTCGAAACGTCAGATAAAATATAACCTAACGCAGTTTTCCTCCTTCTCTTGAAAATACCCACTGCGTAGTAGCATGAACAGCTTAATTCAATCCCTCCATGGAAGGGATGCGCTGGACAACTTAAGATCCTTCGAGAAATTACGGGTTAAATTGGTGAGAAATCCCGAGACATTTTCTCCTGATGATGAACCCTACTTTGTGGTTCGAAACGTCAGATAAAATCTAACCTAACGCAGTTTTCCTCCTCTTGAAAATACCCACTGCGTAGTAGCATGAACAACTTGTCATGTTATTGTGCTCGAATTCCATTTGTTCTTGAAAGTGTATATTTTGAAAGGTTTGCAGAAATGCCGAAGATAACAGAGGAAGAGGATTCAGAAAGTGTGAAAAAAAGACTGGGAGGTCTAATTTGTAGACTAGAACCCTATAATACAGAATGGATACTGCAATTTCCAAGGTCAGCCCAGTTGATGAAAAATGCTGGATGGTTTGCTTTCTGTGAAAAGTTGCAGGGTTATCATTCACAGGTAAGTATGGCTTTTATCAAAAATTATAAAGATGGAATGGTTCAGCTCAGGATTTTAAAGATCATGGTGAATGAAGATTCTATTGCTGAAGCAATAGGGGTTCCAGCGCAAAGAGAAAGATGGTTTAAGTAGTAAGATTTTCAAGGAAATTACGGTGAGTTTTTAATGCCAGGGTTTGAAAAATTAGACTAGAAGAATGGTATTCATGTGAGCAAGATAAAACCTAACTGGCGAATTCCCTTAGAGATGGTGCAAAATTATATTACATGCGAAGGTCGGTATGACAGGGTTCTCAAATGTCATTTACGGTTGTTGATGCACCTCAATGGAAGCTTGAAGCTCAATCTCCCATTTTATTTATTGAAGAGCCTGCAAAAGATGATTACGTGGGTTCAAGGCCATCCAGAGCATACTACTCGTTCAATATACCTTCAAGGTTTAATAAAACTGTTTTTGGTTTCACAATTGTATAGAGAAGGACGAACTTGGGAAAGTCTGCTGTTAGAGTTAGGGTTTGAGGAAAAGACTAAAGAGAAAGGAAAAAAGGTAACGAAAGACTTGAACCATCAAACAAGAAATCATGAAAAACAAACTGAATATGTTGTAGTAGAAGGTAAGGGTTTTCTAGAAGAACCAAGTCAGAATAATTTATGTCTTGAAATTTCAGTTACAGATGAAAACCCTGAAAAATTAAGTGTTATGTTAAAGAATATAACTTCAAAGAATGAAGCTCGTGTTCAGCTGTTGAAGTCAAAGAGCATTGGTGTGAAGCCTAGGACTAGGTTAAGAAGAAAATTGCAGGCAGAAATGAAATCGGCATATGAATACTGTGAAGAAATTGTGATGATAAATGATGCTTTCAGTGAAGAGACTGTACACACATCCAAAGGTCAATATTGTTCAGATAATGAGAAGTTCATTGATGTTCAGGGAGTTGCAGGATCTATACTAGGGTTCAACTTCGAGGGTTCCACAAGAAGATGAGGTCCTTATGAAAGAAGAAGCCATTGAAATAACTCCAGAATTGAACCAGATTAAGAAATCTTTGCAGACATATATGGAGCAAACTAGGTTTTTACAGAGTATTAATGAGAAGTTAATGACAACAAATAAAAGACTTCGAGAGGATTTGGAGGAGAAGGAGGCAGATTATCAGAAGTTACTTTCAATATCTAAAGACATTTTGAAAGAAAAAAGAACCATCTAGAAGCAGTTCGAACACATGAAGGCTCAGAGTAAGGAGGAGAACAAAGATGTTGAGTTTGCCAGGTTGTAAAAAAGATCCCAGGTTTTAAGTGATCTAAATATCTTGGCATAGGTTCTAAAAGTCTTTAGATTTAGAGTTATAGTTGGCTTTTGAAAGCAATTAGGTTTTGACAGATGTCTATTTTATTTACACTTGTATTAAAAACTGTTTGAAGAAGATCGACCTTTCTATTTTTGAAAGAACTCGATCCATAGAAGTAGGATCTGATAAACTATGTTAGAAGCTCATATGTCTTGTATATAAGGATAGTAGCTAGATTGGAAAAGGGTGGCAATTGGAGATATGGAAATACAATTTTGATGTATGCTGTATGACATGAAATTCTCTGCATCTTCAATACAGGTTCTGCTTTGATATGATTATGATTATGAGTTGACTTTGTATCTTATGAATTGTATTTTTTGTGATTTATCCTGTATATGGTCAATTACATCCCATTACATGATTCTTATGGTGAAATACAATTACTTTTAAATTTTTAATGATATAGTCAGTCTCATTCCATAAATTCATACTCGTAGTTCTCTTTATATTGAATTGTGTATTCTATTTTATGTTATGCAGATCTTTAATGGTTATATGATTTCCTTATATCTTTGATTATATACCAACCCAGTTTTTATCTTGATTTCATTGAATTATATTTTTTTGAAAAATATTTCTTTAAGCTTGAACCCCTGTAGTCTAGGTTCAACTTTAGGGATAACATCTTTTGGTGCCGTTGTCGGGGAACAGAGAAACGAAAGGACATCTTCCCTTGGTATTCAACATTCTTATGAAATTGATTTTGGAAGGTGAACAAGATCGGTGAGACCTGTTATAGACTACATCAGTCACCTACAGAAAGTTACAGTGGCTTAAAAAAAGGTAGGAACTCGAGGAAATCCATCATCACCTTTAAATCTAGGAGTCTCAGATCCTGAATAGTTATTAAAGGAGGCTAGGAGAAATTTAATTTCTACTTCGTCAGAAAAATTCAAACATCCTTTAGCCTTGGAGATCCCTGAATCTTCATCTATCCCAGTTCCTTCTTTTGACCCACATTCAGAGAAAAGAAAAGAAGAATTAGATCTGCTATTTACCCCTTCTCAAATTGACAATTTCTGAGTCTTCACAACTCCTTTGTTGTCTGAGAAGGCTAAACTTGAAGCATTGCAGATAGGAGATTCTTCTTTGTTTTCAACCCATATTCCTTTTGGTAAGACCATCCCATTGAATCAGCCAAATCCTAGCAATTTGTTTTCTTCATCACAACATTCAAGCATCCATCAGTCTAATACAAATTCAAATATTTCCAATCCTAGAATGGCTCAACCTCAAAATTGGATGGCTACTATGGTAGCAACAAGATATGCCCCACTAGTTTTACCCTAGCCTCTCAATGCTTTTCCAGCAGGAGATTATCAAAAATATCTTCCAAGATTTAATGGCCAAGGGGATGTTACTGCAGAAGAGCACTGGAATACATTCTATAGTTATGCAGACAATCACAATTTTGAACATGAGGATGTTTGGATGAGGGTTTTTGTTCAAAGTTTAGATGGTGAAGTGAGAAAATGGTTTCGAGAATTACCACCAAACTCTCTATATGGTATAGATGCTTTAGAAGAAGTATTTATGAGACAATGGGGAGATACTAAATATTATTTGTATTACATGACAAAGTTTGGATCATTAAAGAGAAAAAAGGATGAAGCTGTGGGAGACTTTTCCAAAAGATTCAATAAAATGTACAATAGAATTCCATCTAAAATAAAACCCTCCGAGACATCAGCAAAGTTAACTTATGCAAACTCATTTGATCATGGATTTTCTTTGTTATTGAGAGAAAGAAAATCTGTGTCATTACAAAATATGCAAGATGCAGCATTGAAAGTAGAGTCAAATATTTAAGCCTTAAATAAACTCAAAGAGGAAACAAAATATCAAACTGTAGACAAAAAGGGTAAAAAAAAAATAATTACATCCAATCCTATAGGAAGATCTTCAGACAACAAAATGGATGAAATGAGTAAAATTATTAAAAAAAATTCTACTAAAATTGATAGGTTGGAATTGGGAAATAAAAGTCAGAATAAACCTATACCTGAAGGTGAAAGAAATCAAAATCAGTTTAGAAGACCTTTTGCTCCTAGGTTTTTTCCAAGATAAAGATGAAATAATGATATTCAAAGGGACAGGCGAGAAAATAAAGAACAAAGGATTCAACCTCCTTTTCAAAATAATGTGAGAGATGATGAATCATATGAGATAGATGAAGGGGAGTTAGATGATTTGGAAGAACAGGAACATGTTATTAGTCAGTTAGATGATGATTCTTCTTCTCATTTTCTGAGTAAAGCTGATTATCATTATGCTACAGAACTAGATCATTATGAAGAAAATAAGTATCAGATGTCTATGCCTGAAATTTGTCAGGAAATACCACAAAAATCATATGGTCTTAGATCAGGGGTAAAACATGCAGCATAAGCTTAAAAGATGATGAAAGCTCATCCTATTAAACAAAATGTGTCTGCAAATCAGAAACAAATTGTAAAGGAGAAAAAAGATGAAATGGTAAGTCTTGAGGATGTGAATAAAGCTATAAGTGGGTTCAATTTGGAGCATGAGCTTAATAAAGTGAAAATCCCTGTGCCTTTAACAGAGTTGATTAAGAATAAAGTTTACAGGGAAGCAACTTTTAAAAATTTTAAAAATGTAGTGAATCCTATCCCTATCCCATCTGATGAAATTAATTTGCAAGATGAAAAACCTATTATTATTGTGGGGTCAAAAACTTTTGATCAACCTAATGATAATTTAGAATGTCCTCCTCCATTTTATGTAACTTTTTCAGTACACGATCAGCTATTGCATAATTGTCTCCTAGACTCAGGAGCTTCACATAACCTCATGCCAAAAGCAGTCATGAAAGCTTTAGGAATGAGTGTTACTAAACCATACCATGATTTGTATGCATTTGATTCTAGGGCAGTGAAGTGTATTGGGGTTATTAAAGATCTGGTGGTGAATTTAACTCAGGTACCTATGAAGAGTGTATTGATGGATATAGTTGTAGCAGATATTTCTCCTAAATTTGGTATGCTATTGTCTAGATCTTGGGCAAAGAAAGTGGGAGGAACTCTGTAAATGGATCTTTCATATGCTACAATTCTAGTATTTGGAGGAGAATTCAGAAGACTTTACAGAGAAGTACAGATGGCATATTTGGTAAGTGATAGTAAACATCCTAATAATCATCCGATCTATTCAATT
>LPNX010147216.1:40718-71376 GCA_001517045.1 Pseudotsuga menziesii
ATGAAAATATTGGTTCTTGTATGTTGCAATTAAGTGATGAAGTTGAAGGAGTTTTACAAGCACAAAAATATATTCCAGTTCAGATAAAGAAAGAAGAACCAGATGGTTTATGGCAGATTTATTTTGATGGTGCATCAAGTAAGGAGGGGGCAGGAGCATGAGTGTTATTGATTTCAGCTGGAGGTGAGGTTATTTCGCTTATGTATAAATTGGAATTTAAAACAACAAATAATACTACTGAATATGAGGCTTTGATTCTTGGGTTAAGAGTAGCAAAAGACTTGGGTATTAAAGAACTTGTTGTGTTTGGAGACTCCGAATTAGTAATTCAGCAAGTAAAAAGTGTTTACCAGGTAAAGCAATATTTATTGAAAGTTTATAGAAATGAGGCTTGGGATTTAATTGAAAATTTATTTATAGCTTTCAATATAACTTTTGTTCCAAGAGAATATAATGAAACAATTGATTCCTTAGCCTTGGTAGCAACCTATTTTAAAGTTCCAAAGGTCACACATTTGAAATATCCAATTGATGTAAGATAAAGACCTTCTATCCCAGATGATATCAAACATTGGAAAGTCTTTCATGATGATCAGGAAATAAAATAATTTCTGGAGTTAGTAGGTGAATTCTCAGATGATACACTTGATCAAGAACAGTATTTTGAATTGATAGAAAATCATTAGAGGAAATTTGGGGTCTAAAATGGGCCTTATAAGAAAACGTGCCAAAATAAGTTTTTGTGAGTTGGAATTCAAGAACCAATAGAATTTCANTGATTTTCCATAGGAGGCCCATTTTAGACCCCAAAATTCCTCTAATGGAACCTTGTAGAAATGATTCAATACCTGATCACAAGATTGTTGAATTAAAAGGAAATTTCATTCCTAAGGGACTTGTTCCACTAGAAAGGTTGTTTTCGAAAGATGATACATTGTTAAAACCCACCTTGCAGATTACTGAGGAGAATGTTATAGATTATAACATTGGTTCTGAAAATCAATCTAAGATGATAAAATTGTCAAAATCACTGTTAGAGAAGGAAAAGAGAAAGTATATTGGTTTGCTAAAAGAATTTGTGGACATTTTTGCTTGGTCATATCATGATTTAAAAACTTATGACACCAGCATAATTCATCATAAAATTCTTCTGAAACCAAATACTAAGCCTTTCAAACAGAAACTTAGAAGGCTTAACCCAACATTGCTGCTAGTAATTGAAAAAGAGGTAAAGAAATTACTAGATGCAAAAATTATTGTACCTCTAAGATATTCATCATGGGTTGCATATTTGGTGCCTGTACGTAAGAAGAATGGAGAAATAAGGATTTGTGTTGATTTCTGCAACTTGAACAGATCTTGTTTAAAAGATAATTATTCATTACCAAAAATAGATCAGATTTTGTAGAGAGTTGTAGGATCTCATAGAATTTCAATGATTGATGGTTTTTCTGGTTATAACCAGATTGCAGTACAGCCTGAAGATAGAGAAAAAACAACATTCACAACTCCATGAGGGACTTTTATGTATGATAAAATGCCTTTTGGGCTTATGAACTCAGGTGCCACTTTTCAAAGGGCTATGGATATAGCTTTTGTGGGGGAGAATGAAAAATTTGTATTAATATATCAAGATGATATTACAGTCTTCTCCAAGTCTGATGAAGATCATTTGAAACATTTAAGACAAATTTTTATTAAGTGCTGAAAATTTGGTTTATCATTAAAACCCAAAAAGTCTCATTTTGCTATGACATAAGGTAAATTGTTAGGGCATATTGTTTCTGCTGAAGGAATCAAAATTGATCCAGAGAGAGTAAAGGCTATCTTAAAAATCAGTATTCCTAGAAATAAAAAGGATATTGAATCCTTCATTGGAAAAAATAATTTTTTAAGATGGTTTATTCCTAATTTTGCAAAAATCATTAAACATATCATTGAGATGCTTAAGAAGGACAAGGAAGTTAAGTGGTCAAACCAGGCTAAACAATCATTTGAAGTTATAAAACAGGCATTAATAGAAGCACCAATATTGATAGCTCCAGATTATACAAAGGATTTTGCAATTTTCTCATTTGCATCAGAAGATGGTATATCTACTGTGTTATTGCAAAAGAATTCAGATGGTTTGGAACAACCAATTTCTTTTTTCAGTAAAACATTAAGAGACTCAGAGATTAAATATAATATAATGAAAAAACAAGCATATGCATTAGTTAAAGCTCTCAAATTTTTCAGAATATATGTTTTACATTCCAAGATTGTGGCATATGTTCCAAGTTCAGTAGTCAAGGAGATTTTAGCATAGCCTGACAGTGAGGGAAAAAGAGGTAGATGGATAGAAAAGGTTATGGAATATGATGTGGATATTAAACCAACAAAATTGATAAAAGGATAGGGATTAGCTAAGCTTCTAATGGAATCAAATTGTCATTTATTAAATCTTCATTTGATGGCAGAACATTCAAAACATGATATAGCAATAGAATACAGTAAGTAGCAAGTTTATAGCAGGTATGGTGAGTTTGATTGGTATAAAGATATTGTATATTTCCTTTTATACTTACAATGCCCTCTGGAATTGAATAGAAATGAATGCAGATCATTAAAACTTAAAGAAACGAAGTATGTTTTAATAGATCGGGTCTTGTACTAGAAGGATCCTGGAGGAATATTGTTGAAGTGTTTGGAGAAATCAGAGGTTGATGTTGTTATTTTAGAATTGCACAATGGAGTGTGTGGAGGGAACAAATATTGGAAGGCAACTGCTTTTAAAATCCCAAGAGAAGGATATTATTGGCCTACCCTTTTTTTAGATGTGTATCATCAGGTGAGATCATGTGTGGAGTGTCAAAAGTTTGCAGGTAAGCATAAACTCCAATCCTTACCTTTGAAGCCTATAACAGTAAATTGTCCATTTTAGCAGTGGGGTTTAGACTTCATCAATGAAATTCATCCTCCTTCCAGTGGTCAGGATAAATGGATTTTAACTGCCACTGATTTTTTCACTAAATGGGTGGAGGAAATTCCCACAAGGAGAGCAACTGAACATGTCATAATTAACTTCCTTCAGAAAAATATTCTTAGTAGATTTGGATGCCCTAGGAGATTAATCACTGATAATGCTCCTGCTTTTAAATAAAAAAAGATGGTGAAATTTTGTGAAGAAAATAATATTAACTTGAAATAGTCCACACCACACTACCCACATGGTAATGGATTAGCAGAATCCAGTAATAAAAATATTGTGAACAGTATCAAGAAAATGTTATTTGAAAATAAAAGGAGTTGGGATATCAAATTAAAATTTTCTCTTTGGGCTGATAGAATAACTATTAAGAAGTCAATTGGGACATCCCCTTTCCAATTGGTATATGGAGTTGATGTTGTTTTCCCTGTTCAATTAGTTGCTCCAATCATTAAATTTATGCAGGAAATAAAGGAAGAACTTGATGATATAAGAAGAAGAATGTTTTAGATAATTCAATTGCAACAAGAGAAAGAAACTATTGAAAATACAGCTGAGATGCATATAAAAAGGATGAAGGAAAGTTTTGATAAAAAAGTTAAAAAAGATGTCAGTGGGTGACCTTGTTCTCAGGTGGGATGCACGAAAGGATGAAAAAGGTAAGCATGGGAAGTTCAGTAATTTATGGATAGGGCCTTTTACAGTGATCAAAATTCTATGAAACAATACTTTTGTTTTGCAAAATTTGAATGGTGAAGAAATTGTTGGTCTAGTCAATGGACGTTTTTTAAAGCATTTTTACACATATTGAGGGATAAAGGATTATTGTACATATTCACTGTATATATCTTTTGATTTGAATAAGACTCCAGCCCAATAACACAGAAATGACTTTAGCAGGTTTCTAAAGGCACATGTCAACATGTTCTCAAAGTTTCATAGGGAAAACTTTGTCCCCAGATGGAGCCAAATGTTATCTCTAAGGTTGTTTTTTCATTTTTATCCCAGGGTTTTATAAAATTTTGACTATGATGAGTTCATTTCCTTACTTTTACCTTGTTTTATACCTTTGAATGCCATAATTTTTATATTTTTTATTATAATTTCTTTTGAAGGCTCAAATCATTGATTTAAAGCTATGAACCTATATTAAGAGCAAGAGGTTTTATATTATGAATTGGATTTCATAAACTGGCAGCACTCCTCAAACTGGCAACATTTCTTTAGAGTATTCCATTGATGGTTTTTTTCATGAGTATCATTTGTTGTAAAAAAATATGGCAACGAAACTATGGTATATGGATGTATGTAAACATATTATATATTTGATAGGTTCAGTACTATGATCATTATTATTTCTTAAAAACAGTCCTGTCTAAATAATAATTTTCTACATCGTGTCACTCATATGATCTTCATATGAAATCGAGACATTTCGTGTAATGAATAATGGTACAAACAATGACAGTGTTGACAGTGGACAATAATATTCTATTATTTTTCCCTAAAACTTGTCATGTTACTGTGCTCGAATTCCATTAGTTCTTGAAAGTGTATATTTTGAAAGGTTTGCAGAAATGATGAAAATAACAAAGGAAGAGGATTTAGAAAGTGTGAAAAGAAGACCGGGAGGCCTAATTTGTAGACTATAACCCAATAACACAGAATGGATACTACAATTTCCAAGGTCATCCCAGTTGATGAAAAATGCGGGATGGTTTACTTTCTGTGAAAAGTTGCAGGGTTATCATTCACAGGTAACTATGGATTTTATCAAAAATTATAAAGATGGAATGGTTCAGCTCAGGAGTTTAAAGATCATGGTGAATGAAGAGTCTATTGTTGAAGCAATAGGGGTTCCAACGCAAGGAGAAAGATGGTTTAAGCAGCAATATTTTCAAGGAAATTACGGTGAGTTCTTAATGCCAGGGTTTGAAAAATTAGACTGGAAGAATGGTATTCATGTGAGCAAGATAAAACCTAACTAGAAAATTCCCTTAGAGATGGTGCAAAATTATATTGCATGCGGAGGTCGGTATGACAGGGTTCTCAAATGTCATTTACGGTTGTTGATGCACCTCAATGGAAGATTGAATCTCAATCTCCCATTTTATTTATTGAAGAGCCTGCAAAAGATGATTACGTAGGTTCAAGGCCATCCAAAGCATACTGCTCATTCAGTATACCATCAGGGTTTAATAAAACTGTTGTTGGTTTCACAATTGTATAGAGAAGGACGAACTTGGGAAAGTCTAGTGTTAGAGTTAGGGTTTGAGGAAAAGACTAAAGAGAAAAGAAAAAAGGTAACAGAAGACTTGAACCAGCAAACAAGAAATCATGAAAAACAAAATGAATATGTTGTAGCAGAAGGTAAGGGTTTTCTAGAAGAACTAAGTCAGAATAATTTATGTCCTGAAATTTCAGTTACAGATGAAAAAACTGAAACATTAAGTGTTATGTTAAAGAATATAACTTCAAAGAATGAAGCTCATGTTTAGTTGTTGAAGTCAGAGAGCATTGGTGTGAAGCCTAGGAGTAGGTTAAGAATAAAATTACAGGCAGAAATGAAATCGGCATATGAAGACTGTGAAGAAATTGTGATGATAAATGATGCTTTCAGCGAAGAGACTGTACACACATCCAAAGGTCAATATTGTTCAGATAATGAGAAGTTCATTGATGTTCAGGGAGTTGCAAGATCTATACCAGAAATATTTTGCACAAATAAACAAGTTTGTTCAGAAGATTGTTCAGCCTGGAGGGTTCCACAAGAAGATGAGGTCCTTATGAAAGAAGAAGCCATTGAAATAACTCCAGAATTGAACCAGATTAAGAAATCATTGCAGACATATAAGGATCAAACTAGGTTTTTACATAGTATTAATGAGAAGTTAATGACAACAAATAAAATAATTCGAGAGGATTTGCAGGAGAAGGAGGTAGATTATCAAAAGTTACTTTCAATATCTAAAGACATTTTGAAAGAAAAAAGAATCATCCAGAAGTAGTTCGAACACATGAAGGCTCAGAGTAAGGAGGAGAACAAAGATGCTGAGTTTGCTAGGTTGTAAAAAAGATCCCAGGTTTTAAGTGATCTAACCATCTTGGCATAGGTTTCTAAAAGTATTTAGATTTAGAGTCATAGTTGGCTTTTGAAAGCAATTAGGTTTTGACAGATGTCTGTTTTATTTACACTTGTATTAAAATTGTTTGAAGAAGATCGACCTTTTTATTTTTGAAAGAACTCGATCCATAGAAGTAGGATCTGATAAACTATCTTAGAAGCTCATATGTCTTGTATATAAGGATAATAGCTAGATTGGAAAAGGGTGGCAATTGGAGATATGGAAATCCAATTTTGATGTATGTTGCATGACATGAAAATCTCTGCATCTTCAATACAGGTTCTGTTTGATATGATTATGATTATGAGTTGACTTTGTATCTTAGGAATTGTATTTTTTGTGATTTATCCTGTATATGGTCAATTACATCCCATTACATGATTCTTATGGTGAAATACAGTTACTTTTCAAATGTTTAATGACAGAGCCAGTCTCATTCCATAAATTCATGCTCGTATTTCTCTTTAAATTGAATTTTGTATTCTATTTTATGTTATGCAGATCTTTAATGGTTATATGATTTCCTTATATCTTTTTTTTTTATTTTTTTTATTTTTGTACTAGGGGAATTGGTAACCGAGCGGTTCTGGTACTCGCATGACATGTGGTCCATTCCCGTCAGCTGCCACTATAACCCTAGGTGCGTCCACACAGCCCGCAAGCATGGGGCTTGGATAAGTCGAGGTGAGATTTGAACTTGAGACCTACTTTACAACATTCCTTCATTTACATGGGACTTGCCAGTTAGTCTACACCCTTGCGGGCTGATTTCCTTACATCTTTGATTATATACCAACCCAATTTTTATCTTGATTTCATTGAATTATATTTTTTTTGAAAAAGATTTCTTTAAGCTTGAACCCCTGTAGTCTAGGTTCAATTTTAGGGATAACAGATTGATATCTTATTTATACATACCATGCTACAATAGAATTACCAACTAGATTTACACAATATTTCTTTCCCTTAAGGATTTTAAGTTGCCTTTAGTATGATAATCTATTTGTTAATCTTGATTGCATTCCCAATGGTTTTTGCTACCTCAACTCAACCAACAAACATCCTAAAAAATTTGTTTTATCTATAGTTCTGGTCATTGTCCAAGTGCTCTATATTCATATATCATCTCAATTCAATTTTATAGGAGAGATCCCTCTCTGGTTGGAAAGACCAAACTCCAACCTAAAGTAGGTTTGAAAAGGTTACCTTAGGGATTTCCATGAAACAACCCAGAGAAATTACTAAGTGCTAACATAAGCATCACAATGAGCATACTCCCTTTGTTACTCAATAGTTTTTTAACTGGAAAGATAAGGAAATAACGGTATAGGTATTTTCTAAGGAAAATTTTAAGGATCCATAATTATCTTGAAGTGTAGAAACCTTGGTGAATCTTACTAATTCTTAAATGTGCAACCATAAAATGTTTGGCTATTTATTTTGTAAAAATATTCAAATTTCTAAGGATTTTATTTAGTTTTGGGCAGTTTTGGAAATTTTTAGAGGAAAAAAAATTATCCCAAGGAATTTGGGCAAATCATTTTTGAAAAAACAAGGAAAATTGGCAAATCGTTTTTGGAAAAAAGGTTGAAAAGTAGCTCATGGGATAAATTTCGCTCCTAAAATTTTCCATGGTATTTGCTTACTAAAAAATCTAATGTTTCTTATGTACTTATTATATTCCAACATCTTTTCGCAATACTTCAAAAACTAAGCAAATATAAAATGCTCTAGCTTTAACAAATGAAAAAAATGCATTCCTCTATGTGTGTGTGTGTATAGATATCATGGAAAATTTAGGGCAAAATTTATCCCATCTGCTACCAATTTGTCTTTTTTTTCAAAAACGATTCACCCAATTTTCTTGGGATAATATTTGACTCTAAAAATCACCAAAATTGCCCCAAAACTATATAAAATCCTTATAAAGTTTAATATTTTTACAAGAAATCTCCAAACATTTTATGGTTGCACATTTAAGAATTAGTAAGATTTGCCAAGGTTTCTACACTTTGAGAAAATAATGGATCCTTGAAATTTGCCAAGGTTTCTATGTGTGTGAGTGTTGTGCATGCAAATTTAGACTAGAAAATCAACGATAATGTTTATTTGATGAATTGTTTTATTGAGTACAGAACGTTCCAATGGAAACATGAGGGACTCTTATTTCCTTGATAGTGTGTCATATCAAAATATATCAACATATTTTAATTATTAACATGTGGTTGTAGGAATTAGCATTAGGCAAGGTTTATCTTATACACACAATATTTTGAGGGAAATAATATAAGGATCAAGCCATTACATGTTGTTCCCAATTCAATTATCCATAGGATGCCAAGAAAATAAAGAGTTAAGAGATTGATCCAGGTATGGAAGGTGTTAGATGTTAGATTTTAAGAAGTTTTATGAAAAAAAACAGAAGGATCATTCACTGGTACAAAATGAGGAATTAGCTACTAGGTGACTAAACATTTTAGTCACCATAGGGTTTTTAAGTGATTTACTACTAAATATGAGCAATTTTGATTGACCCAACTATAAACGACTAAAATTAATGACTAATTTAGTCACCAGTTAACAAATATGACTAGATAATAAGTGGCAGAGTTAAAAATGACTAACATAAACGACTAATTCTGTCACGACATAAAAAATGACTAGCTAGAAGAATATCAATTGGTCATTTATGTTAGTAATTTTTAATTGTGTCATGGAAAATTGAAAATTTGACAATGAAGTGTAAGTTTTGTAAATTGTCTACCTTCTATTAGTAATATTGGTGCCATGCATCTCAATCTTCAGAGATCCAACAAAGAAATTGCACGAATTCTCTCTTAACCATCTTTATCCCTACTGCACCATAGAAGCAAATCCGGTTAGGCACGTTCCAAAGGAAAATTAGGTTTCTATGTCAATCATGAATTAGGTACTAGAACTAGTGTTGTCAGGAATTTCGCACCTTCTGTGGACAGAAGTTGTTCCTCTGGTCTGAATGGTTTAGATCCAGAACAAATAGATCACAACAAGGATGATAAACTTCTCATAGAACATACAGACACCTGGAATACAATCTTTAGAGATTGATATGGTCCTTTACCTGTGGCAAAAGATTTCCAAGAAGATACTTGCAAAAACACATAAAAGACAAAATATCAAAGTACCAAAGTATTATCCATAGATCTATATTGGTGACTAAGGAATCCAATAATAAACATGCAATATTATACAAGACAAGTTATATGGGAAGAAAACCAGCTTTGCATTAATGAATGATGAAAGAGTTACAACCTGTGCCTTAGTATTGAATGCACTCCTTCACAAAACCAATGTCTTATTCCCAATAGCTCTAACTTACTCTTCTATGCTCACTCTAATGAATCAGGCTAGAATGTCAAAATGGCAGCATGACTTTTCTCTCCTCTCAACCATGGGGTATGGGCCTATTGGCCTCAAATGGATAGAGATGGTTGAGATTTTAGTGGGTGAGGTGGATAGGAGATCCACAAAAGAGGGATTTTGAGCTCAACTGACCTAGGTGAATAGGGATAAGGTCTGCCACGAAGCTTGGAATTTAGAAGCTTCGTGAAAGTTCTTTTTTTCACTTTTTACCAAGGGCGCCGCTCCTGCTTATTTATGATAGAGTGGTGTTAGGTAGAAACACCCTTAAAAAAAAGAGGAAACTTGGTGCCACCACCTGTCTTCAACACAGTTCAAGTGGTGCTGAAGAAGGTACCACTCTTAAGCTTAAGGGGAGAAGCAGTGTTGTTTTTTCACATGCGAATTTGACATCTAGATTAATGGTTTTCAATTCAATATTTGGGAATGAGGGAAAAAATATATTTTTAGGACCTTATCACATGTTGGTGATGAGATTTGGGTGTAACAGAATCCCCCCCCAAAGCATGAGGTTAGAGGGATACGATTGGTGAGAGCTTTGATAGAGCAAGTTATCACTTCAAGGAAAGAATTGGCTTGATCGAATATCAACAACAACCAGGCATCTGGAGTACATCAATACTTTTGAATCATGAGAAAATGTGTCTTCACCATGGCTACAAACCATTACAAGGCAGATCCATGGGAGAGATAAACAAACATGGCTACTAGAATATAGCATAGATCCATGTGATAGAGGACTCAAAATTGGACATAGCTACTGTTATCCCTAAATTTGGACCTAGACTACGGGATCCAAGCTCAAGGAAATATTTGTTTGAAAATGCTCAAATCAAATGAAATCAAATTAAAAATAGAAGCTAGTATCAAATCAGGGCTAATAGAAACTTACAGTACTAGAAAGATACTAGGCTAATATCACTTGTTTATACAGTTTTATACAGTTTAGGAATGAAATCAAAACCATCACACACTTTACAATGAACAGAGCTGGTATATAGCAGATGGATAAATATAGGTATGTATCAGGATATCAAAGCATTAAAGTAAAGGCTGGTATGAATCAGAGTTGCAGGAAAATTCAAACAAACACTGTATAACATGAAAGCAATCACAAAGTTCAACACCCAGGTACTATGATCCTAAATCATGAAGTGAAACTGTCAATGTTTATAAAAATGAAAGATAACTGTCAACTCATAATAAGAATTATGTATTGGAATGTGAATGACCAAGTACATAAAAGATTTATCAAAGAGACAATTTATGCAATACAGAAACAAATCAACATCAAGTTTATTCAAAACTAGAACCTGCCATTGAAGCTGCAAAGAGTTCATGATATACAAATGTATTTACAAAAGATCCAGCATAGCTCCCAAAACTGCCAACCTGCAGTCCCCTGCTTCTTCCTGAAAGGAAGAACTTTCTCCTCTCTGCTCTCGAGCCCTCCCCTTTACACTAACAAATGATGAAATATATAGAATTTTACATAACATAAACAATAACAGATTTTTAGGAAACAAATTCGATCATCAATCTAAAAATGAAATAAATTTAAACTGTCTTCCTTCAAATCTGTTGAACACTCTGCCACTTGTGCATTGGCTGTCTTCAAGACTTGTAATGTAGAACTGACCCATTGACCATTACTAACAATATGCTTGGAAATCTGGAAATGATTGCTCATATGTTGCTTGAACTCGACCACTTGGCATTTGTATGAATACTTTAACACTGCGTTGATGCTTAGCTGTTGGTCTCTGTCACTTGTCACCAATCATAACCGTAATGTTGATTTTATGCCTAAAGATCTGGACATGATCCTCGCATGTTGCCTTCAAATCTGAGATGGACCGCTTGAAATCTTGTAGTTGCCAGGTACTCGATCTAAAATTACACTCTGCCATTTGAGAAATAGCATTATTCTACTACCTCTCATTTAACCCATTCTTCATGATTTGGAAACAATAATGAACCCTGTGTCAATCTCTTCCTCTGAGCAAAACAATCGGCATTAATTGACAGAAATTGGTGTTGTTCTGAAGCAATTAACACTTATCCATCTCAAACACGCGAGCTCTTTGTGGCATGTTCCTCATTAGTGCATGCATTAGCTTTGAATATTTGGCTGAATAAGATAGACCCATGAATTTGTACAAGAGTAGCTCGGGACTGAACTGTTTCATGGATTTCATTACTCCATCGTCTCACTACCTCTGGATTGTTGTAGAGCAAGTGCATTCCATTGTTAGCCTCTGGAGTTTTCTACTGGAGATCTATGCAGGTTCTCATATGTATCTCTCCAGAATTTACAAGGGATACGTTGAACGAGTCCTGATATGCTTCTCTCCAGCTGTGACAAGCTTCTCAACTCGAGCAACTATATGCTTTCCATATGTATACTTCTTTAAGGCATTTAAATGCACTTTAATGCGACAAAGAATGAAATCACGTTGTTGATCATCACAAGTTTCCAAAACCTTTTGAACAACATAATTTGCAAACTGATCTTTCATCATTGCCTGGAGGGGCTCATTTTCATTTGTAGAGCCCAGCATCTCACTGATCAGAATCTGTCACTCAGTTGGACCTCCAAATTGTAAACATTTCTCAATAACATTTGAAGCAAACTTCTGTTGACTCATCTGAACTATTTGCCCAGCTAGTTTCTTAATTACAGTAGCAAGCTCATGTGGTTTACCATGTTCAAGGACGTGCTGTATCACATAGTTTCCATATTGATCTTGGGCCAGAGTGCAGACAGATTGCAAGATCTCATCCATCATAATACTCTGTATCTTGTCCTCTTTGCAGTGCTCCAACACTCTCTGAATTACACGACAGCCATATGTTTGGGAGGACAGTGCCACAACTTGCCCAAAAAAGGCCGAAACAATGAAATGTATTTTATCTTGGGAAATACACTCAATACACTTCTGGATAACATGGTTCCCATTTGTTTTACGGAATAATTTCCGTTGCCTATCGCAATCATAGTTGATGAATATGCATACAATGCCATCAATAAGTATGCCCAAGGACAACTTAAGACCCAAACTGATGGGATGACGCACAAGATACATTGCTGGAGATGTATAAACAGATGGAACCCAAAATAGACATCCCCAACAAATGTAAAATCCAGCTCGGTCATGAGCTATATCCATGGTGTTCCAGTAGCCATCTTCCCACAAGAAGAACTTTGTTACATAGACCAACATCAATATACTGCTTACTAACATGGAATCAACTACTCTTCCATACTCTTCATACTGTTTTATGCAGTATGTTACTGCAAGAACTGCCCAAGACATCATTCCAAACCGACAATTTGTGAAGACCTTGATATCAAAGCTTTTACCTATTCGAGGATAAAGCTCCATCCCCCAATAGAAATCAATAATTGCATCTCCAGAGGAGCCTGAATCAGTCGAAGATGGTGCAACATGTCCCTTGATATATAAAAGAATGCAAAAGATAAAGTTGCCTATGATAAGTGATGAAAATATCTCTCCCAAGTGGTCATAGACAATTGCAGGATTAAATAGACCAAACCACCAGATAGCAATATAAGTTATCAATGTGATAAAGTAAGCTGCCACTCCATTCGCCTTATAGACTGGAACATTTCCTGCAGGAGAAACAGGTCCAGTTACTCTTTCACCGGGTAAAAATAGTTGGAGTGCTGCCTCAAAAGCTGCATATGATGCAATTAGTTTCCATGCTATGAGAGTTGGTTTTGGCCAAATTCTTAGGAACCCATGAAGACCTTGTTGCTGGCAGAAATCCCAAAATTGAGATACAGATCCATCCATGTGAACCATTGTAAACCATAGGAATATGACGAATGGAGGACAAGATGAGAGGAGGTCGAGCATGGAAGCATAGGTGACCAGAGGGGAATGAATACTCCCATCCTCCTTCGAACCTTCAATATCTGTAACTGTGTGCTTCAGAATGCAGAGAAGTATATTCATTGTAATCCAAACCCATTTGGACATTCTGTCATCAAAATTAAAATACTACCAGTTTGGACCAATGCTGCGAGTGGTAAGAATTTCACCCTGTAACACATGCTCTTTTGCACATACATAGGTTCATAATCAATGAATAGAGACTTTGATGATTTAAGGTAACAAAAGGAACCCTATTGGTGAGAAATTAAATATAAAATATGAAACAAAGTAAAATAAAAAACAATAAAAACCAATCATAATCAAAAATTTAAAAATAAGCAGGATGAACAACCCTAGAGATAACAACTACCATACATACAACGTATATCTATGTCATATAGAAGAAAATTTGAGCATAGCCACGACCATACAAATGTGGATCCATGTTGGTACTTCATACAATATACTCCATCGCAACCTGGGGAGAAAGCTATGAGCGCTTTATAACAAATACCTAGGGTCTCCATATCGTCTTCCACAAAGTACGATTCTATCCATGTGATTACAATGATTTGAAGTTGAACATGGTAGAAACCACTTGATTACCAGCCAATGATGTGAACCCTTAAAAAGTGCGAGGGAGATCAACATTAATGTCAATGATTCCCAAGGTACCCTAGTACAATCTACTGAGTGTGAATAGATTTTTTGATGTTGAACACCCAGTGGAATATATCAATCAAAGGTCAATGATGTGAACCTATGTCGATAGCGAGAGAATATGCCATTAGGGCATACAGATCTCAAGGCACTACATTTTTTTCTAAGACTATTTCTAGGATGATGAGTTGATGTCAATAGGAATAGTCTCGTCGAAGGAGGGCCATGATGAATCCCACATCGACGACACGAAACTCGAAACAAAGTTCTTGAATGTTGTAGATAATGTAGCCATAGGACTGACTCAAAAGTACTGACACAAAGGCTGTGTTAACTGCAGAGGAAAAACTCTTACTTCCTTTGACCATCGGGTGGCACAACAATAGACTTGGCAGCATGACTGGACCAGACGGACACACAGTATGACAGTGGAAAATGCATTCTTTTGAAATACTTAAAGGAGTGACATGACTCATGAAAGTGGATCGACTCGCAAGTCAGTTGAATACCCAATTGATTGAATGATATGCAGACAAGTGCCATGTTCAAATGTGATAAAAAACTGCCAATTATTCACAAAATGAATTGATTCCCTTCCCTTAATTTTCCCATCATGATTGATGAGTGCCTCTTTTTGTTTTTACGAGTCCCAAGAGGGTAACAAACACTCATTTTAGCTCATCCGAAGATAAGTCCATTCTCATATATTTCACGAACCTAAGAAAGGAGGGGTTCATTCCCTAAACGGGTCTCGTAGTGTTCAGTTTAACGAGTCCAATGAAAGCAATCTCGATATCGTTCATGTTTAGAGAGTCTGAATGAAGATGGAAGAAAACTCCAAAGGGTCCTTTTTTGTATGATTTAGTTCCTAGGGCCTGAAAAAGTACAAAATAATGCCTGAGGGAACTCTTCCAATCATGATTGGCTAGAGTGTTCCTTTTTTGTAAATAGTCTATCTGAACCGAAAAAGAGATAACTTATAGTCAAAGAGACGACTCTTCAAATACTTTTATGAGCATGAAGAAGACAAGTAATCGACAATATTTTCATATTTAAGGAGTCTGAAAAGAGTTTAAAGGGGACTCCATTAGGTTTCCTTTTCGAGACGAGAAGTTTTCACGAGCCTGAAAAGAATCGAAAAAAGACTCAAAACTTTGATATTGAGTTCTAAGAGCATGACCAAAGTGTCGAAACAAATGCTTAGGGACTTTTTTCCTTTTCTAGAAGTATGAAAATGTCAAAAATAAACTCCTCCATAGACAGTACTATTTATCTTTTTACCCCTGCAAGAATTTAAAAAGTTCATTAGTCTCCTAAACATTTGACTAAAGAACTTTATAACCTATATTAAAGGACATTTTCATATTAAAATAATTAAAAAACATTAATAATAATGTAAAAAGTCCTAAAAATATATTTAAAAGCCAATTGAATAGTAAAAACAAGTCACTTTACTATTTACTAACTTGTGAGAGCATTTGGGAGACTTTTGGAGCCATATTTTCAACCGGATATTTCGGGAGCATCCACCATGCATTTCGAGCACCATCAGAGCTAGGTAAATGCCAAAACCCTACGCTTTCATTTCATTGCTTCCATTTTTGCTTTAGCTTGGGTTTTAGGGGTCTTTTAGCAAGCCCTAAACTCAAATTGCAGGAACCGCTCCTGCCCCTTACGGGACAGGCGGTGCCCAATGAAAACCACTTCTGAACAATTACACTCAGGCAGTGCCACTGCTTTGTGTACACAGGGGACAGGAAGTGCCGGCCGTGAGGATAGAAAAATCAAGGGTAAGAAAAAATAAAAGTTTGTTGATGTTTTTAATGATTGGATATGATTTTAATTGTCCCATTGAATGTTTTTAGCAGGTTTTACTTGGTAAAAACGGTCATATGGAAAGAATGACAACATGACAATGATTATTCCCTGGCAGAAGGAAATGCGGGTTGTATTGCTGATTTGAGAGGTTGTGGCCTCTTGAATTTTTTCCGCACCCCTAGCATGATATTCCATGAGCACCTGCTAGAACATATCTTACGTATGTAGAACCCTGAACATCGGTATTTTGAGGTTGGAGCTCACATACTGACTATAGAGGTAGAAGTTATCTACTTTCTGACAGGATTGTCTAGATGGGGTGCTCAGGTTTCATTAACTGGTTCCCAAGGAGGGGATGTGACCACCCAGGAGTTGATAAACCGTCACTGTGTGCTTGGTACTAAGATATCAAGGAAGAAGATCCCCATAAAGGCAGTGGTGGATGATGCACTATGCACTATTCTTTTTACCATGCAGAGGCTGGAAGGAAGCCAAGGGCCTTAATAGGCGTCCAGGGAACATTTACTGTATGCCATAGAGGTTATGGCACCCACTATCTTTAACTGGGCAGAGGCACTACTTCTGGTCTTCAAGGACTAGCTAACTAAATGTTGGCAAGGGGAGCTGAAATAGTTTGGCTATGGATCCATTTTGGCTTGTTTCTTTTTTGAGCAGGTGCCCCACATGAGGCCCTAAGTGATTTTTCAGAGCGAAGGCCCAGAGACCCCCGTATGTTGAGGTGTGTAGAGCTTATGGCTCGTATGGGAGGTGGAAGAATCAAAGTGAAGTATGATGCTTGATTTTTCCGCTGGTTGGAGGACTGGATCCTCATGATTGAGGATTACACATATGCAGGTACTAACTTCAGGGGTGACCTTGATCTACCACTTCCACCTGGTGCACAATGGGGAGACATAGGTAAGAAACAAGACTCCAAAATGTTGATTATGTTTTTGTATTTTTATGTTTTTATATTTTTATGAAGAGTAACAAGACCTAAATTTTTCTCATGCAGATGTTGGTGCTGCATGACTTGGGGGATCATCCCCAATGGATAGGTGAGCTGGAGCTCGGTTTGTTCACCGGCGTAATGAATAGCTGGGTGAGCTAGAGGAGAACTTGGAGAGGTTGACCCTGGACATACCAAATGCAGATATTGATGACCTCCCGATGAGGTACCAGAGGCACACAGTGGGAGTGCCAAGCCGTTTTAGCCGGCTGCTATGTAGAGTATGCAGACTGTCATGTGTTACCATTATCATCACTAGATGGTGTTCTGCATGACATGTTACTGAAAGATGAGATAGATTCAGGATTTTGTATGATGTTGTATTTACCTGAAAGCCACCGTGCTTCAGATGAGGTCTCGTGACCTATTTTGTAAATATATATATATATATATATCTATATATATACATACTTTGTTACTGGTGTTTATTCATCTCAAACGGAAAATGTATTTACATGATTTTTATGTGTTTTAACTATTTATTTACAATATTATGAACCACGTTTGATTTTCATGTTATGAATGAGCAATATACCAATCTAGGATATAGTTTGCTAATGAATCAACAATTGCATTGTCTGCCCTAGGGATATGCCTGTAAGTAATAACCTCAAATGACCTTTCCAATAGACGCACCCTATGGAAGAGACGGAGAATTACGGGGTTTTTGATGGTATAGACATGGTTCAAGTGACAAACCACTATCTGTGAGTCCATGAATACTACCAAATCACGAATGTACCAAGATGCAGCTTCAGTCAGTAGACCTATTACTGCCTGATATTCGACGATGTTGTTGGTAGCTAATACATACCACTCCCAAATTGACTAGATCCTGTGTAGGGGAATAAAGAACCCAAGCAGCTGAAGCAAGGTTCAGGGTATGGCGGAAAGCACCATCAGCGAAGCCATAAAAGGCCATTCGATCTGCATAACCAAAACATGGTATAAACAGTCTAGACATTAAACTCAAAACCATATTGAAAATACTAAAACACACTGAAAGTAAAAAATATACATATATACAAGGTACCATACACGAGTGATCTCAGTATAGTACCTCTTGAGGTACAAACAAATGCAGGTTTTCCTGAAGGGGACTCTATCATAATCCATGAGCTCATAGGCCCCTTTCTCTAAAACCTTGGAAACGATAAAAGGACCATACCACATTGATTTGAACTTCCCTTTTCCTAGTTTATCATGTTTCTGATTGTAGGTCAAAACTAGGTTACCTTCATTAAACAAACGAGGCTAGATAGATTTGTCATACTGCACCTTGACGTGTTTCTTATGTGCCTCATTGACTAAGGAAGCATCTCATCTAGTTTCGTCAAGGTTGGTTAAGTATAGAAATATTTATTCCTCGGTGGAAGTATTGGGGAGAAGTTCAATGATAAGTTTCAAAGACAGAATCTGACACTGAATAGGTAGGACAACGTCTAGTCTGTAAACTAACTAGAAGGGTGTAAAACCAGTCATTGTTTTAACTGAAGTTCTATAAGCCCAAAGAGAAAAAAGGAGAGTCTGGTGTCATTTGGATTTATGATCTCCAACCATTAGATGCAGCATAGTTTTTAAGACTTTGTTAATGGCCTCAACCTGACCATTAGCTTGCAGAAAATGGGGATTTGAGTTTTCATGGAAAAAACCCAGCTTAGCACTTAACTCTACCATCATTTGATTCCGGAAATGTGATCCGTGATCAGTGACTATAGACTGTCGAACTACAAACCTAGCTATTACGTGGTTGAAAAGGAAGAGGGCAGTAGTCTTACCATCCTCTGCATATGTAGGCATCGCCTCAGCCCATTTCATGAAATAATCCACAGCTACAATGATGTAACCATGTCCCCCAGCTGAGGTAGGATTACAATGCATGAAATCTATCCCCCATTTGGAAAAAGGGCCAACGACAATGATGGGGTGTAACAGAGCAGGGTGGGTGTGCTTTTTTCAGATAGAAATGTTGGCAGGGTGGGAATTTCTTAACAACATCGTGACAAACTTTAAAGATTGAGGGCCAGAAATAGTCAGCGCAAAGGATTTTTTGGGTTGTATCCATCCCAGAAAGATGACCGCCACATGCTCTAGAGTGGCAGCCATTGAGAACCTATTCATCCTCTTCATGGGTGAGGCATCATCGGAGAATGGTATCTATACCACACCTATAAAATGTATCATTCATGATAAGATAGTATTTCATGTGGTGACAAATGCGAGGACGATCATCATGAGATATACGGGGTTGAAAATGATGTGTCTGGAGATAAATGATTAAATATCCATACCACGGGTCGGTTTTTCTTATCAGAAACATAAATTCATCCAGGAATGAATCACTGGGATGAAAATCCATTAAATAATAGGGAAGGTCACACATCAGCTCTACAAAGACCAATGATTTCTTTGAAGTAGCTTTAGCAAACTCAAGGTCAAACTCTTGCAGGATGAGAATCCATCGAGATTATTTGCCCCCTAACACATGACGAGTCAGGATGTAGTACATAGGGTTCTGGTCTGCAAGTACGGGGGTGGTGCGAAGCAAGATGTAATGACAAAATTTTTGGACAATAATGACCATAGCCAATGCTAACTTCTCCACACATGAGTATCGAGTTTTAGAACAGAGAAGATTCTTACTGGTGTAGTAAATCATGTGTTCTTGGCCGTTTTGATCCTCCTGGGCTATAACCATTCCGATGGTAGTAGTAGAGGCGGAAATATATAAGAGAAAATCCTTTGAATAATCCGAGGGGTGTATCGTGAGTGAATGGGTCGGAGCGTGCTTAAGATTATCAAAGGCTCACTAGTCTTGGTCATCCCAAAAAAATGGAGTATCCTTCTTAAGGAGATGCATATAACCATGTGTTTTCTCAGCAAAGTTACAAACAAAATGATAAATAAAGTTTTCCTTCCCTTGCAAACTTTGGAGCTCAAGGAGGTTAGTTGGGGAAGGTAGAGCGAGAATAGCAGCAATCTTTAGTGGATCAATCCGGATGCCATCCTTAGATACCATGAAGCCCAAGAGACGTCCCGTCTCAATGCAAAAAACATATTTGTGTGGGTTCAACCATATTTTGTAATGGCGAAATCACAGGAAAATGTCTCTAAGATGTTGAGGATGGTATTCCTGTTGTTGTGAATTCCTAAGGAGATCATCGAGGTACGAATCCACGATGTTTTTAATGTCATGAAATGCATAGGACATGGTGCACTAGAATGTGGCGCTCACATTCTTAAGGCAAAAAGGGTAACTTCCTGTAGGAAAAGGTTCCTCACGGGCATATAAATGTTGTCTTATGCTGATTGGCGGGCAATATCTCAATCTGATTATAGCCAGAAAATCCATCCACAAGTGAGGAGATGACACTTCCAACATAGTTATTGATAATCTGATCGATGTGTGGAGTCGTAAAGTTGTCCTTAGGACAAGATTTATTCAAGTCTCGAAAATCAATCCAGACTCGAATAGTTCTCTGCTTTTTTTTCACAAGAATGATGTTCGATACCCATTTCGTCAAGGGTATAGGATAGAAGAATCTTTCCTTCATAAGTTTTTCGACTTCAGCTTTGATAACTGCATCCTTTCGGGGATGGAATTGTCTCAATTTCTACCTAACCGGTCTGGATGTGGGATAGGTTTTATCTCATGGACCACAATAGATGGGTCTATCCCAGACATTTCTTCATAAAACCAGGCAAAAATATCTTTGAATTCTTTAAAAAGTGCTCTATACTCTTCAGTTTCATCTATTGAACAGTTTTTCCCTACATGAACATGTTCAATAGTTTCAGGCTTGACCGATATGTCAATTGGAGTCGTTTTATTAATGTTGCATAGATTTCCTTCAGACTCAGAATCTTGCAACAAGAAAGGTGTTTGCAGAATGTTGACAATATCAGTACCCAAGAGAGATACAAAATCATTATCTACCGAACTGGTATTGGGGAGGAACGAGGATCTGTGATGGTGATCCTCCCATACTGATTCATTCAGACTCATAATCTCTATAATAGACTTGTCTGACGGAAAAGTTTGGCAGAGATAATCCAGAATAGGAAGAGAAGGTTCTAACCAGTAGGGCAGGTGGTGAGGATCCAAAGCCACTAGATGAAGATCATCTGTATGGTCATCAAAAACAAATTGGATAACATCATAAACTGCTTCATGCGGGCTAAGGGAGTATGAATCAACAACTTGCTTGCCCTTGGGATCATATCCAAATGTAAATATCATATTAACGGTTGTCGTTTCTATGCTAGAAGGGGTTGATGGAAACACGTCCATAAGGGTGGAGTCCTTCAACATTACTACCCCAATCGACTGGTAAGGAGGAGGGGATTGACCTAGAAAAGGGACATTGTTCGCTATAGGGGTAGTAACATCCGATGTACAGAAATCAAGTTGATCAATTGTCACAATACTTACCAAATGCAGAAACTGGAGAGTTCTAAACACCGTCGAAGTGACAACGGTCATAGCATAAAACCAATTTCTTCCTAAGAGAACATTGTAGTCTAACGGGGCGTCCACTACTTCCACCTGAATGGAAACAGTTCCCCCCATAGCTCAACTAAAAGTGTTGGCATGAGACCATGGGGTTGGAAACCTCTTGCATCAAAATCTTTTAGGGTTGTCTATGATTTCACAAGCTTGGGAGAGGCAATGGATTTCCAACAGGACAAAGACAAAACTGAGGTTGAAGCACCTTCATCTAGAACAGTCCTAAAGACCATTTTCCCAACTACTTTTGTTACGATATGAAAATAAATTTGGTGAGGTAATCTAGATTTGTGGTTCTCTGGGTTGAAATGAATTAGATTCATGTCACCCGGGTCTATGGCTCCTAAGGCAGTTAATAAGTTTTTGCGTTACGTGGGACAACTTTGGAGCACTTCTAAGGTAGAAATTACACATGGTTCCTAAGATAGGTCTTCAAAAAAATTATAGAACTACGTAGCTCAAGCATTAGGGTTAAAATAGCCTTCCTAAGAGTACTCTTGGGCAGATGCAAAATCATGTCGAGATTAGGCTTTTCGATGGTTAGGGGACCATTAGATGAGGATGCAGGAGAACCAATGGAAGGAGATTTACCTGGAGAAGGTTTTTTATTTTTCTTCTCCTCAGGTTTGTCATATGACTGACTACGAGTTGCTAAATTAACAGTTTCTGACGACTTCATTTGAATTTCCTTTGTAGGACTAGAATTTCCCTGGTTAGACATGTGGTCTATCAGTTGTTGCTGAGAAGGAAAAGGATCAGTAACAACTGATGGTGTGGGGTTACATTTTAAAAACTTGTTAATCGCATCACAACGAGGACACTCCTTCGTGAAATGATCACCCCCACACAACAGGAAGGGATATTTAGCTTTCCTTTTTCCTTTATTTTCATTCTTTAGGGCCGGAGGGTTGGGATTTTCCTGTTGGTTTTTGGGTTTCTTTTTTTTACCTTTTCCATTTTTATTACTATCGGATGATTGTGTACTTTGAATAGCATTCACCTCGGCGGAAACCATAGGATTGGAAGGAGCAATAGTGGAAGGAATGGGTTGTTTGGTAGCTTTTATAGCTAATGGGGGATGGATTGAACCGATAACCCCATCAACATGAGTTTCTGTAGGTGGCTTAGTTGGGTCCATGCTGGGACGAGGAGCTTGAGGAATGAGGTCATACAAAGTTATGGACTAGGAATATACCAAATCTAGATACTGAGTGTGAATGATAGTCTGCTCTTCAGTGACCACACCACCCATAGCCACATCTCGAGCAATGGGTGGCAACAAAGACTTTATAAACCAATCAGATAAGAGTTGGTCTAGGATAGGAGCTTTAATGAGTGTTCTCCTCCTTTTCCATTCATGGATATGATCTGATATGTGTGTGGAGGTGTTTTGATGCAGAGAAGTCAAAAGTTATGTACCCATTTCATAACAAATTGGTAGCTGAAAGTGTGTGAGGAAGACAGTTTCCAAAGCACTAAAATCCACAAATGAATGTCGTGGAAGTTTGATATACCACTTCTCGGCCGTACTGGTCAAAGTGCGCTGGAAGAGTATCAATCGAATAGAGTCATCCTTCAAGTAGTTTGACCAACACCATATATGGAAAGTCATAACATGATTCTTGGGATCATCTCCCTGCTTACCATCGAATTTCAGAATGTTCGATGGTAACTTGACTGGAATAGGGTGCCATGAAGGATTGTGTTGAATGGGGTCATTAATCAACTTGGACAAATCAGGTAGGTCCAAAGTTTCTAGGAAAGGTAACTGGCATTTAGGTTCAACGTACTAGTAGTATTGATAAGGCATGTAACCACCAGTAGGGTTGTAGGTTGACTGATACACAGGTTGTTGAAAAGGCTAGTGAGATTGTGAAACTCTAGGGTTAGGGTCACTAGATCCACCAGGACCATTAGGACCATTAGGTGGAGGACCTCCAGGACCTCTGGGACCACCAGGACCATCGGGACCACCAAGGGAAGACCACCAAGACCTCTGGGACCACCAGGACCTCCAGGACCACCAAGACCTCCGAGACCACTAGGAGGAGGACCACCAGGACCTCTGGGACCACCTGGAGGAGGGACACTAGGCCCCCTAAGGGGAGGGCCTTCATAATGTGGACCTACAGGACCCGCAGGGGGAGGACCTCCATAAGGTGTCCCTACGGTACCTCCAACCACATGAATAGGTATTCCTCCCAATGCTGGCATGTAGGACCAGTTGGGTTTCCCCCATGGAGTAAATGTATTGCCAGTATATAGAATTCAAGTGTAGGACATTCCTGTAGGGGTAGGTTGATAATTCATATTTCCTACAGGTACTTGATTCGCTGGGTAACCATAACCCCAAGATACCTGATTAACTATAGGTTGTGCCCCTAAGGGCTAACCCGAACTCAATGGAGGGCTAACAATTTGTGTGTTGGTAGGAGGAATGTAAACTGAGGATGGAAATACAGTAGAGGTCTGTCTAATATTAGTAACAACTCCACTAACTGGTAACGTAGGTTGCATTAGGGATTTCCCCCTAGTGTTAAAATTTACTGATGAAACTAGAATTGAAGGTTGCCCCCCAAGCATGGGAGTCATGGGGGAATTAGAAACAGACCTAAAATTCAAAACTGTAGGGTCAAAAGTTTGACCTGGATGGTGCAGAGTCTCAACAAGTTCAATAGGTTTCATAGAGTCAGCCAGTGAACGATATCCAGCTGGCCAAGGATCCGTATTACGGGGAAGGATAGCCTAAACAGGTTCTTTATGAGGCATGGGGGTGGCTAAGATTGTATCTAATCTATGCATTCTCTCTTGAAAATCACATGCACGGTGAATAGATGCTTGGATTTGTCTATAATATTCTTCACTTGGTGAAGGTTGTTCAGGACAGGGCCTATTTACCCCAAATGAGGCAATAGCCTGCTCCATAGAAGTTCCCCAAAACGGAGCATTAGGACCATAGTCTGGACGAACAAGACTCTCAACATGACCTTCCACGGGAGCATGGAAAGAAGTGTCAGCCATAGGAGGCTGTTGGACCAAGGGAGTAACATAAGAAGTGAATTGGTCTCCTCTTTCTACAACCAGGTTCTCTTCCACATGGGAAGTAGTAGGAGCTTCTTGGTCGGTGGCTTCCATTGGACCTTCTCCTGTAATGGGAGGAAAGTCAGGTGGCAAGCCCTGTGTTCTTCTGGATCCTCTTAGATGAAAATCAGCCAGATTACATAGTCACTAATCTAACCTAGGGTTTCAAAACTAAGAAAAAAACACACCAAAAATTTCTCCTACTCAAGCTACAGGCCAACAAGCAAATCCAAATGATAAGATGAGCTCAAATAGTCGGTCTCTCACCAGGAATATATCACAAGGGTACATGTGTAGTAATCTACCTGAATGTTGTTTTCGGTGTATTTCTCCACACAAGACAACAATAGGGTTTTTCTCAAATGGATAGGGTATCCTAGTGGGGTCTCCCGATATACTCAAGGTACGTGGGAGATCGAATCGGTAGTAGTGTTGACTAATGCACAACCGTTCACAAGGGGCCTTCTAATATACAATCGAGTATGTTAAGTACCTTTCTATATACCTCAAGGGTACATAAAGGCCACTCGATATACCAATAGTACGTGGAAGAACTGTATGATTCCCAGGTTGTAGTGTGGACAAATAACGACAACTGCTATGTTTTACGATGCCCGAACACGTCACTAACCTATCACTCAAATTTCTATACAATTTTAGGCCAATAACTACCATTAATTTTAAAGTGGACGGTTAGGTGAATGCATGGAATTTTGATAGAAACGTAAAACCATGCAAGTATGAAATGCAATTTCATTCACTTTACCGTTCATAGTATGCCTAATTACAGGAAGGAGAGAGAGTATTTTCTTTTCAATTTGCTTTGAAACCAAAAATTCCCCAAAAAAATATACTAAAAATATTTTTCCAAGCATACAACAAACAACACTTCTTCAAATCAAATTTTTTGAAAGCAAACAGATGGAGTAAGATCTCTTTTCCAAGAAGAAAGACAAACAACATCATGTTGATGTATTTGTAACTTGGGAATGTATTCATCTATGTATCTTATGTCTTGTAACCCGATGTTTATTTCGATATGTATCTATTATGTAATTGAGTCATGTTGTCATGCCCCGATGTTCCGATCGGGAGGATATATAATGTAAACAAGTCATGTCAAGTCATAGTGGGTAACCCTCCAATTTTCTAAGGGTTAAAGTCCCTGTAGTTCCGGGGCACTAGGGTTATTAGACTCTCCTAGTAGAGGTCGGCCCTAGTAGGGTTTTAGTAATGCTGAGATTAGTATAAATAGAGAACTGGATTCTCTATTTATCACACAACTCATACACACTCAAGTGTAGTGCATAGTTGAGGAAGGAGAAGACACTATGGCTAGATAAGAAGAAGGATACTACTGTCGGAGGTCACTTACTGTTTTGGGATTTTCTATTTTGGTATTGATTCTATCTCTGAGGAAGTTGTGAGGTTTTCTCCTTTATGGTTTCCCCGAGGAACAAAACTGTGTTCATTGTCTCTTGTGTTTGATTGCTGTACTTGTTATTCTCTCAGTAAAGATCCTAACATAATGCTAGCTTAAATGTTGAAAAACTAACATGGTATTAGAGCTAACCTAAGAAGAAGACACTATGCAGATATAGGAACTAGGGATTCCTAGTTTGTGGATCTTCCTCCACATATTTTCAGCAAAATTAAGGTGGAATAACTCTCCTCCCTAGGGTGCATCTTTCTGTCGAAGCAGAATCCAATTCTGAGGTTTTTTCAGTTTTGGACCTTACACTGCTACCGAAAATTAGGGATTTTCACATAAGAGGATTTTTTCAGTGAGCCCAGGCCTGGATTGATATCCTCCACAAAATCGAAGTTAGGGACAAATTTCAAGGCATTTGGGTGGATAGAACTCCAGAAAAGCAAAACCCTAATTTTCTTCTAATCTAGTACTGCAGGATTTCATCTCAAGTTTTAGATCCGACATCTTCAACCTGGTAAGATATAAAATATTTTGTATTTCCATTTGAGGTTCTCAGTTAAGATGTCTCATCATTCCAAGCTTGATGAAAAGCTTGAGGGAGATGATAACTTTCGAGCCTGGAAGTATATGATCTCCCTGGTCCTAGAAGAAAATGAGTTAGACTCCTACATCAATGAGGAGGTTCCAGTTCTAGAGGGAGATGAGGCAAAGGCCTTACATAAGAAGAAGATGGTTATGGAAAATAGGATCATTGTTGATTCTATCAAGGATCACCTTATCCCACAGGTGTCCTCTCTCAAGACACCTAAAGCTATGTTTGATTCCCTAACCAAATTGTTTGAAAGGAAAAACATAAATCGGAAGATGACTCTGAGAAATCAACTGAAGAATGTGAAGATCCAGAATGTAGAGACCATCCAATATTACTTCACAAGGGTTTCTCAGATCAAGGAATAATTGGAAGTAGTAGATGAAGAAGTGGAGAATGCATAAATTATGATGACCACCTTGAATGGTCTCCCTATGACATGGGACTCTTTCATTCAAGGGATCTGTGCTAGAAAGAAGTTGGTCAAGTTCAGCAGACTGTGGCAAGAATGCTCTCAAGAAGAAGCTCGGATAGCAGCTCGAGAAGAGAATATGGGAAGTGAAGATCAAGCTCTCACAGTACAATCCAAGAAGTCCAGATCCAACCATCACAGAAGTAAGTATTCTCATCATAGAAATAACTCTAGAAATCCTAGAGATAGGTCTAAGTACATTTGCTATACATGTGATGAAAAAGGAGACTTTGCTAGAGACTGTCCTAAGAACAAAAGTAACTCTCACAAGAAGAAGGTGTTAAATTTGAGCATATAGATCTGTAGACAAACACACAACTCACAAAGAAGATCTCACAATTTACTCAGCCATTGAAGAATGAAACAGTGCAAAAGGCTTGCAGCTGTGAATGCTTTCATTAATCAAAAAAGTAATCCAGATGATAATTACAATAATGTAAAATGGTTTTAATAGCCACAAGCAATTCTAATCCACATGAGGAAGTTCGAATTGATGACTCTACTTGACTGTAGGTAACCAAGACATTGTCTAAATCACTATTGGAGGACCCAGTAGTTAACTGTCCTTGTCTAAATCATAACCGGAGTTCTAAAACACAACCAAGTGTTACATTTAGTATTAAATAATGGTTAACTGACTGTGGTAGGTGAGAAAAACGTCCCACATGTGTGCAATTAATTAAACCATTATTTAACTGCATGTAGAGAGCTAGAACTGAATGTAACTGACTCCTAACTTGGCTTGACTAGTCATTAACTGAAGTGAACTGACCTTGGTTGGTTTCAGCACTCCCAGTTGCTTCCTAAATTGTAGGGATTGATCTAGGAGACTCCTAAACTTATGCAATCAAGTGCAATAAGTGGCAGTGAGCCTCAATTAGTGTTCCCCACACTTTGGTAACTGAAAAATGTGCCCCAATTAGGTCAAGTTTAACCAATGGTACTAATGACTATAAATAGACTGGATGGACTCCCGATTTAGACATATGACCAAATTTGGACAAGGGAGGATTAATAATCCTAACAGAAGGGAAGCAAGAAAATACATCATGCTCATGCTGTAGAGGATGATGAACCATCCAAGAAGAGATCTAGATATGAAAGTGACGATTCTTCAAGTGAGGATGAATATGTTTTGATCTCCACTCTCATAGGTAACATTACTCATGGAAGTGATGATTGGATTATAAACAATGGGGCTTCCAAACATATGTCTAGATTCAAGGAATCCTTTGTGAAACTCTCAGAACATGAATCACCTCACAAGGTGAATCTAGGAGATGACTACCAATATCCAATAAAAGGTAGTGGGGAATCTTCCTACAAACTAGACTCTGGAAAGTCTCTAACAATGAAAGAAGTATTGTTTGTGCTAGGACTCAAGAATAACCTTCTCTCCATATCAGCATTGGATGCAAAAGGAATGAGGGTTGCATTCATATATGGTCAAGTCATCATGTGGCCAAGAGAAAAGACTATCGATGATGCGGTAGTGATTGGTGAACAAGAAGGAGGTTTGTACAAACTAAAGGGCCATCCAGAACAAGCCCTGGTCCATGACACAGTAGAGCTAAGTGAACTTTGGCATAGAAGGCTTTCACATGTGCATTATAGAGCACTGCCTCTTGCAAGAAAACCTGTTGAAGGTTTTCCAGAAATACAAGCAAAACATGACAGGGTCTGCAAAGGATGTGCGAAAGGAAATAACACAAAGAAGACATTTCCAAGTAGTGAAAGCAAAGCAAAAGGAATCTTGGAAATCATCCACTCTGATGTATGCAGTCCTATGTCTTCAAGTTCACTAAGCGGGTATGCATATTATGTTTCTTTTATTGATGATTTTTATAGGAAGACATGGGTTTACTTCATGAAGAACAAATATGAAGTATTCAGCAAATTCAAGGAATTCAAAGCCTTGATCGAGAACCACACTGAAAAGAAGATCAAGACTTTTCGATCAGATAATGGTGGAGAATTCACTTCAAATGAATTCAAAGAGCTATGTAAAGAATCAGGGATTAAGAGGGATTTGTCTACTCATAATCCTCAACAAAATGGGATTGCGGAATGGAAGAATAGAACTATCATGGAAGCTGCAAGAGCTATGTTTCATGATCAAGATATTCCTATGCATATTTGGGCAAAAGATGCAAGAACAACAGTGTATGTATAGAACCATACTCCACATAGAGTACTCAAGAACAAGACTCTTGAAGAAGTCTTCTCCAGCAAGAAACCAGAAGTCAACCATCTCAGAATATTCAGCTGTCCTGTATACATACACATTCTGAAAGAGAAGAGAACAAAATTAGATCCTTCAAAAAAGAAGGGTATATTTGTGGGATACTTTGAAAGCTCGAAGGCTTACAGAATCTATTTCCCAGGATACAAGAAGATTGACATCAGCATGGATGTGACATTTGATGAAGACACAACTTACAACAAATCCAAAAAGAGACCTGCTGAAGAACCTGAAGAAGTAGAAGCACCCAGAATTCATGACACAACCATGAACAAAGAAATTCAAGAAGAAGATCGAGAATTTGAAGAACCGCAAAGACCTGTAGGTCCACCTCTGGAGAAGAATCCTCATAAGAGGAAACTTGCTTGGGTATGAGAACTTATCCAAGGTGTGGAGAGATATGGGGCTCCAGAAGAGAATCACAGAGAAAGAAAGAGGACCAGATCTTGTTTCAGGTATGTAGCTTTACTATGTGATTTCATTGATAAAGAACCTTCCAGTTATGAAGAAGCGACATAATGGAAAGAATGGAAGGATGCTATGATTGAAGAGTATCAGTCGATCATGAAGAATGATGTTTGGGATGTTGTCCCAAGACCAAAAGAGAATTCAGTTGTAACTTCCAAACGGATCTACAAGATCAAGCATGCTACAGAAGGTAGCATTGAAAAATATAAGGCAAGATTTGTGGCTTGAGGTTTCTCTCAAAAAGAAGGAATTGATTATGAAGAAACCTTTGCACCTGTAGCCAGAAACAGTTCCATCAGATCAGTACTTGCTCTGGCTATAGTGATGAAATGGAAGATACACCAGATGGATGTCAAGACTACCTTCTTGAATGGTGTAGTGGAAGAGGAAGTGTATGTAGAACAACCACTCGGTTTTGAGACACATGACAGGGAGTCTCATGTATGTAGATTGAAGAAAGCCCTGTATGGTTTGAAACAGGCACCCAGGACTTGGTACGACAGAATAGAAATCTTTCTATCTAGTTTGGGATTTAGCAAGAGTAAAGCAGATTCCAACCTTTACTACAAGGTTGAAGATGGCAACCCAGTGATGCTTCTACTATATGTAGATGATCTATTTGTGACAGGTATGGATGGGTTGATTGCTGATACAAAGAGAAAGATTTTTGCCGAGTTTTAGATGAAATACTTGGGTATGATGCATTATTTTCTAGGTATGGAAGTGTGGCAGAGTGCGGATGGAATCTTCCTTGGACAAGGGAAGTATGCAGTAGAGATCCTGAAGAGGTTTGGGATGATGGACTGCAAAGCCATGGCCACACCTATGGCATCGAACCTGAAGCTATTGAGTGATGCTTCATCAGATTCAGTTGTGTAGAAATTCTTACCAGCAATAGATTAATTTCACTCACAACAAATTACAATTGATCATGCAAAATTGTCAACAATGGAGACTGAAAATGGAGCTGCAACACAAAATTATATTAA